>JAHDVE020007603.1:0-129348 GCA_022606495.2 Halesus radiatus
AGTTGTTACATAACGCAAATAACCCATAAAAACTAGCCGCTCGTTAGACATCAGCGCCCCTAGCGGCAAAAAAAAAATGAACACCACTCGTACGCGGGTCCGGTTCCGCCCGCACACTCTCGACGAATCATTCTCCCCGCGGATCTGGCCTTGGACGCATCATTCTCCCCGCGGATCTGGCCTTGGACGCATCATTCTCCCCGCGGATCTGGCCTTGGACGGATCATTCACCGCGTGGACCTGGCCTTGGAAGCATCCTCCCCGCGGACCTAACGACTGAAGATGGCTTCCTACCCGGCCACACTACCAGCAATTGCCTTCACCGAACACTTCTCGCCTCTACACGAAAAACCGTGAGCCGTATCTTGCTTTTCCCCTTCCGTTGTGTTGCATTCTATTCAAATCACACTTAACCATGCCCGTTGAAGAGAATTTCCAGAGAGAGAGTTTACCTGTAGCATTATTGTGAGATTTAGGTTAGCCTGTTCCCCATGAGTAAATTAACTATGTCTGTACCTTTCTCCAAGTAAACTACTGAGTTTGAAAGCATTTGAGTGTTTCATTTCATAAAGTATTGAGTCGAATTCCCAACTATAAGACCGCCTGTCGATTCACGATCCTGCAGAAGAGCTCCGAGGCCTGCCGATTCTGAGCTAGTCGAAGGTCCCGAGCCGAGCTCCCTGGAAGAAACCCCTCACCGGGTAAGCCTGCACTTACACTGCCTCCCGTAAATACACCTACCTAACCTTCCTCCTCTCCTTCTCCTGCATTCCGCATTTCCCCGCCCAAATCCTATGCATTACAAAGTCTACACGGGTTTATAACATTCTCAGTAATAAAACATATTATTTACTTTCACCAAACCATTAAGTTTCTCTTAATGGTGTGCTGCACAGTTGCTTAGAAGTGTACGCGCCCGATCCTATTCGCACCTTTGAACGCAAACAACAGTGGTCCATTTGTATGGACGTACTTGTAGTTCATTGTTATTTATTATGCAATCACAGCCTGATTTATAGTTTTTACAAAGTTTCGGTGTTTTTTGTGTCTTAAATTAGTAGTGTCTTTTTCCATTGTTATTAAAGAAATTCCATATTGGCGGCTCGGTTCGGTTGGAGATGTTTTTATGTTTTTTTTTTTTTTTAATGCAATAAATTAATTAGCATGTCATCGAATGTGCTTACTTCCCTCTACCCCATCTTTCCCCATTCGAATAAAAACGAATACGTAATGCTGTCAGAGTACTTCCCAGTGATATTACAATAACGCCATTGGGAAATAATTGTATATTTATAATAATAAGAAATTTGCTTTTACTCATGAATTAAACGTTATTTCTTGGTTTTACTAGTTTTTGCCGCGTAATGGAAACACTCTCATCACGTAGGACAGCATTTGGCATTTATGTATGCAATTTTGTTAAAGAGCACACGACCTCACACAACGCGTGAAAGTTTAATACTAATTAAAATCAAATATCGAAATACGGCAATTACCGTATGCTTTGCTTGTCAATTTGTAAGAACTACAACGTGTCTATGTTGGTTTGTAATGTCATTGTGTAAAATGGTTTTATTGGAGCAACGTAAAAGCAAAAAATTACGTAGTATTTTATCACTCTTTTACTTAAAATTTTCAAAATTTGGGCCACTGATACGAAACATTGAAGACAGAAGATGAAAGTTTGTCGTGATTTCCTTTATATTTTGTAAAACAGAGTAACCGTAATTGTAACCGTAGAATATTTTGATATTTCAACTCACTTCTGATACTAATGTTGATGTATCCGACGACTCACTAAAAATATATTTTGTTGAACAGGGAAAAATCTAGTTATAGACTATATCTTGTTTACGGAGTGTTCCCTAAACTTTTTGACAAAATATTTGTTTTTGTTTTATAGTGACGGTTCAGATTATACTCCATGGCCACTCCAAAACATTGAAATACATCCAATAGATTACCACTCCAATACCTCCGTCCACCATTTTTGAATGGTTGGGTTATTCTTTTTTTTCACCAAAGTTATAAAGTTACAACCAATGATTAAATATAAGAGAAGACTGTCTGTCGGAACGTCCCCTCCAAAATGGTGGCCAAAGTGGCGACACCGCTGTACCGTTTCCATTGATAATATTCCGTGGCTTGATATTTGATAAACATTTGGGGGCAACAATTTGGTGAAATAAAAAAACATTACTGTATGTACAATTATGTAATTTATCAGAATTTTTTAACAAGTCTAGTAAGTTAAAACAAACGGTACGTAAATAGTCGCATAAAAGCCTTCTACCTACGAGTATAATGTTTAAAATCCGGAAATTATAGAATTAATCAATATTATTATTTGCATATTATTTATCGGGTTTTTTAAATACCTAATGATAGGTACGAAATAATGACATTAACTTTGAAACATCTTGCGATCGACCGGTCAATCGCGATTAATCGTTACGGGTATATTTCTCTACTACGTAAATCCCCATCATTGCTCAAGCATCATTTTACGCTTATTATGATGGTTGTTGAAAGAATTCAAATAATTTCAGGTTATTCGCAATCAGAAAAGTTAGTATTTCTTTTTTTTAAAATCGCACGTGATTGTTTTTTTTTTAAATATACTCTTATGTACTGAGTTGAAAGTCAATCGGTATGACAGAATAATGGAACACCATGTATACGTTGCTTAAATGTGAATTTAACAGGAAATGTGTGTCTATACAAAATTGTGTTTTTCTCTATCCTCTCTGCCTACCCCGTGGAGAAATTGTATGATGGTTAGTTATCAGTTTCTTATGTGAATTGAGACTGGCATTACTTATGAAAGAAAGTTCCGCGTAAAGTTCCCAGAAACAAAGAGTCAGTATTTTACTGGAGTGGCATGGCGTAGCAAACATTTCGCGGTGTATTCCTGTTGACAGACGCTGCTGTGTTGGTAATAGCAACTCGTTATTTATTTCCGGCAATGGCTGACGGTGAAATAGTGGGGAATTGCAGAAATAAATTGCGGTACCTACCTGCTTACATTTTCCCTGCATTTACTACTCTTTGCATGTTTTGTATTCAGCATTTTTTAATTTGCGTTTTACGTTTCGCTGTAGAAGAAATTCATAAAATAATATATTCGCAATGAATTTGTTGGAATACACCTCAGTGTAAAAAGTTGAGAAGGACAATATTATGTTAAATTTTGAATTTTGAATGTTGAATGTTGAATGTTAAATATTGAAAGTTGAATGTTGAATTTTTAAAGTTGAAAATTGAATGTTGAATGTTGCATGTTGAATGTTGAATGTTGGATGTTGAATGTTGAATGTTGAATGTTGAATGTTGGATGTTGAATGTCGAATGTCGAATGTCGAATGTCGAATATCGAATGTCAAATGTCGAATTCGAATATAGAATATTGAATGTTGAATGTTGAATGAAGAATGTTGAATGTTGAATGTTGAATGTTGAATGTTGAATGTTGAATGTTGAATGTTGAATGTTGGATGTTGAATGTTGAATTTTGAATGTTGAATGTTGAATGTTGAATGTTGAATGTTGAATGTTGAATGTTGAATGTTGAATGTTGAATGTTGAATGTTGAATGTTGAATGGTATTGAATGTTGAATATTGAATGTTGAATGTTGGATGTTGAATGTTAAATGTTGAATGTTGGATGTTGAATGTTGAATGTTGAATGTTGAATGTTGATTATTGAATGTTGAATGTTGAATGTTGAATGTTGAATGTTGAATATTGAATGTTGAATGTTGAATGTTGGATGTTGAATGTCGAATGTCGAATGTCGAATGTCGAATGTCGAATGTCGAATGTCGAATATAGAATGTTGAATGTTGAATGTTGAATGTTGAATGTTGAATGTTTAATGTTGAATGTTGAATGTTGAAAGTTGAATGTAGAATGTTGAATGTTGAATGTTGAATGTTGAATGTTGATGTTGAATGTTGAATGTTGAATGTTGAATGTTGAATGTTTAATGTTGAATGTTGAATGTTGAAAGTTGAATGTAGAATGTTGAATGTTGAATGTTGAATGTTGAATGTTGAATGTTGAGTGTTGAATGTTGAATGAAATAATTTTGTCAGAATAGGAATATTCTGCGTACCAAAAGATGATATTTTAATGTAAGTTTAATTTATTGAAACAGTCCATTTTTTTGTAAATCAATGTACTCGCACTCTTTAACCTGCCTTATCGCATATAATCCATTATGCATCACCAAGGGTAGGAAGCATATCCGTTGTGACTTAAGCAATCCTACCGTTATCCCTTTGTACGTAATTTTCAGCCTTATGAATAATTCCAGTGTGAATTTCCTTCGAATTTACATAAATTAGTGAGAACAGTATTGAATATCAAAGCGGTCCAACGACGGTTTGTGCGGATAAGGTTTCGGAATAATACTAGAAGGTCGATTTTTGGGTGATAAAAGCTCATTGATAGGTTTTAAACTAGTTTACAAGATAGTAATTTACACTGCTGATTCTAACTAGATTAAATACCAGAGAGTTTTGACTGCTCAATAGAATATTTTGAATTTTCTTGAGGGATTATTTCGTTGATTTATTAAGAGTGTGGACATTAAAACCAAATCAGCAATGTCAGAGATCATAGTCAATTTGGAGAATAGGTACAAGCCAATTATCTTAAAGAGATTCTTGCTAAAGTATGGGCGGGTTTTCCTAACTATTTCGAACCAGTTTAAATCACTACTGGTTTAAACAGATACATTCAAACGTTCGCTCTTTAAAATGGTTTGCTTGCACCTACTTATTTTAAGTGACATTTTCTGCAAAATATCTCAACAATGGCGCTTTGAGAGAAAGTTATATTTTATTTATTTATTACAAAAAAATTACAAAATTAAAACATAATACATGATATACATGATTTTTTTTTTACTTGTTATTATTCTACTCTCCATAAGTTGAGCTCCAGTAGCTCGTGGTTATGGGAGGAGTATTTACAAACATAAGATAAAATGAATACATAGTTAGAGTAGGTGATATGAAATTAAAATTAAAAACTTATTTAATGAATAATATATATACATTTAATATATATACATTAAGCTGTATTATCTTTAAAATTCTGTCCGTTCTACTTAAAATAAACTAGGCTTAAAGAAAAGAAGCTTGATAAGTAGTTATATATTTTCTGATAACACGGTATGTAAAATGGTTGAATTTAAACAAAAAAAATGACTACCTCATTTAGGATCAAAATAAATAGTGTTTTTCTTTATGGAGCCATTCCTTTTTCCGTGCAATATTTGGGCGAACTTTTAATGTTATCTACGGCGTTACATTACGTTCACAAAATGAACAACTGAACTAACATAATGTTTTTCTACGTTTAGACGCGGGTAAGTCCAATAATTAAATACAGGCTGTAAAAAATAACGTCTTCAATATTTTGATTGAAACTTCCACAAAATCCGTTAGGAACCCATTATTATACGTCGATTCGTATGTTTATATTTAAAAATGAATGTTTGTCTGTTGGTCTGTTCTCGATTTTCTCGGAAATTACTTAACCGGTTTAACTGAAAATGGCACAGTTTGGTCTTATTAGTGCCGGTAAGGTTTAAAGAGTAGTTTGAATGAAATCAAATGTGAAAAACTTTTAAAATTGGAATGATAAACATTGAACCCGCCATGTTGTATTGAGGTGAGCCCATATATATACCACTCTGGTTATCCACAGATTACATATTCAAAAGATGAAGGTTTATTTGGGTAAAATATTTTCAAAATGAAAAACACAAACAAAAGAACTTTTTTTGGATAGATGTATTTTTTTTAAAATAAATGTAAAAATGAAAAATAAATCAAATTGTTTATTAGTGTAGAGATAGTAATATTCTTCACAAGGCATTACTTTTGCTGTCAAATCAAGTTTGCACCCAAACGACAAGCAAGAATTCACAAATTCATAACATTGTTCTAAAAAATTAAAATACTCCCTACCAAGGCCGGGTACATGTCAGCTAGTATATTTATAAAAGTAACACACAACACCCCCGGTTAAAATAGTAATCTACCTCTTAAATTTAAATAATTTCGCAGATTGTCAGATTACAGAAAAGCTTATTGTTTTGGAAATCAAGGCTCTACATCAGTTATGCACAACCGTTGGCTCAATTTATCCATTTTCGATATGTTCACGGGCTGCCTAGGGTACCACTTCTAGCTAATACATGGTTAACTTTGCAGCCGGTTCGTCGGTAGTGCATTGTTTTAAATGTGAATTCCGTACAAACGTCCCAACTATTCGTGGTTTGTAGGTATATACCTATTGTAAACCTTTTATTTTACTTGGTAACTACCTCAAATATCACATTACCTAATAACTTAATGCTAAACTCTTTAGTTGCCACATAGAAAATACATATTTAAAAAAAATTGGGTTTAAAATAAAAATTGTGTGCGTAATTTAATAAAGCAACCGTAAAATGGGGAAAAAACGCCGCAGGCAATCAATTTTCATCTCCCTCGTTAAACCAATAAATTTTGTCGATTTTTATTAATCCGAAACTTTAAAAAATATGCATAAAAATGCTTGAAATTTTCAGCGGCAAAATCAAAATATTTAAGACAGATAAGTTGTTGTCGTAATACTCTTTAGATTTTTTTTGTAAAACAAAACGGAAACCGTTAAATATTTTGATCTTGGCGCCCTGGAATCCGATCGGTGCAATATGAAAGCTCACATCCGTTACTTCCATGTTTTCAGAAAGAACATTTAATCGTGTGAACCCCTCTAAAATGGAATTCATTCGAAATATCAATTATAGGGCGCACAAAGATAGCGTCGCTGCCGAAATTTTATTAGGATCATTTTCAAACCAATAAAACAATGCTCTTATTTGTATTCAGGTGAAAAGTCTTTCATTTTGGTTAGTAGGGGGTCATTTGCTATAACCACTTGTAACGAAAACATGTTCCCCTAATATCGCTTCTATCTTTGCAACGTACTACCCACGCGCCTTACTTTGTGTCGTTGTGTAGAGGAAAGAATCCGTTATCACGTATGTATCACTATGATATGTAGCATTCTTACGCCACACATGATGCAATTGGAGCAAAATTTAGACTTGCTCGCGGCGTTCGCAGAGGCGTAGCTCGACAGAACGTTTGTCGATCCAAGCGAAAGTAGTCGCGTTTAAAAGAACTCACTTTTGCCATAAAAGTTGTAATCCATAGATCTCAAACCGGTGCTCATCAGATGGTATAAGGTTTACAAGTGTGTGATTTGATACAGTCATTTGACGGTTGTAAAGCAATGGCGCCCCCACTTTCAACACGTAGGGTCCACAAACGACGTGAAGAGACCTTATGGCAGTATGACTGTGGTCTATTGTGCCCATATACCCACTTCAGTACTGCGCTGCGTCCCCGATGCAGCCTACCCGATTTAAAAAAAAAAAATTATTTAGCTAATTTGGTCTCACGAAAGGGCCCGCAAGTCGCAGGTTGTGCTTCACTGCTTTATACAAACCCCTGGCCTTATTTCGACTGGAAATGGTAAATGATTGTTTACTATGGCGGTTATATTTTTCCGATTAAATAATACTTTCCCGTATTTACAATTATTCAGAAGAATGTTTCCAAACTGGGCACACTCAAATTTAGTGCCGAGTCACGCACTTAGAGCGTGGCCTTTCCTTTGATTAGTATTTAACATTTTTAATTTTGTATGTAATTTTTATTGAAGAATTTTTAACCCATAATCACTAAATGCACGAGAAATGGTTTTATAAGTTATGGGGTTCTATAAACCAGTTAAAAACAGTGGTGTGCAGTGACGTTTCATACGATTTTAAAGAGAAGAATGAGTATTTTTTGAATAGGACGTAGGCACTTCTTAATTTCCTTTCATAAGACTGTTTTTGTTTAGTCAATGTAATATATTTCTTCAATTTGGTGGAATATCTATTGCACATAACCACACTTTAAATATACATAATTTTAAAAACCCAACATTCTTAAAACGTCACTGGACATTGCTGGCGTAAAAGTCATAAATCAGATCCATAAAAATCATACTGTTCTGGTTTTATGTAGTAATAATATAATTTAATATTTACGAATCCGAAATTCTGATTAAACCGTGATATTAGAAAATGCCAAATATGTTTTCCTAGATAAATCATACGAGGAATAACTAAATATTTATAATTTTTTAAGAATATTTTTGCATTGTATTTGGTACATTACTACGAAATTTTAGTTATTTATAATTTTCACGTTTGCAAAAGGTCTCCTAAATGACTATAATATTCATAGAGTCCCTCCTTCCCACCAACCTATGGCGGACAGGTTTAAATATAAAACACATAGTTAACCTTTTCACCGGGTGACTTTAGGGACTAGTATTATTCTCTTTAGACCCACAAAGCAACAAACATCTGGATTGTATGACTTCATAAGCAGATATGAGACTTTACTATAGTTGGAACTCACAGAATCCTTTTTCTAGTGACAATGAAAAAATATACATACATTTCTGGTTTACTCATTTTTGTGTTATTTTTTTCCGTACTTTGGGTATAAATGATAAGGGTCTAATAAAGATTGAAGAAAAAATCTTGACAGGATCCAATAGAATTTTTCAATATTCTTTTTCACTGAAAATGGTGGGTGTATTAAAAGAGAAATCTCTCAATATCACTCTGGTGAGTATATTACTATTCTCAACAGAAACGTTGGTTTGTAAGTGATACCTCACAAGAATCTCAACTACCCCTAGTCAATCAGACTATAATATCATATATTCGTGGGATGTTGGGGGGTCGAAGGGGGAGTAGAGGGGGAAGCGAAGAGGACGAGGTGGTTCAGGAAGTATTGTGATGACCTCGGATTGAATAATAATAAATAGACTGTCATCCATACACGAAATTTGTCTTTCATTTATTTGTAAGAAACAAACAGCTTATAATGCAAATTTATATGTAACATAAAAAAAGTTTAACAAAAGGTCATCAGTCAACAAAATTTCTTGTACTAACAGTATTTAAGTACAGATGTTTTATTAGAAAAAAAAGAAGGAAGGAGGGAGAGGAAGAGGAATATAGGATCGGGACTGGAGATTCTCTCGATTTATTTAGTATATGTTCACAATCAGAAACGAGGATAATTAGAACAGCAAGAAAACCATTGTTCTATATTGGTTATCCTTAAAATCTGCCCATCTGCATTTGTATTATATTTATCTCTCAGGAATATCTTAGTGACATCTATCGGAACACTTCGAAACTATTATTAAAGTTACAAGTAAAAACATCTGTGCTTTATAGTTCAAACAACTACAGGAAGCATCTGGTGATTCAGATCTGGTGACTAAATAAGCTATTTCTGGAAACATTTCGTTTCAGGATTTAAGCATCACACCAAGACAATTCTTAGAGATGCACTCTGAAAAAAGGAACAAATATAAGATTTTTTCAAAATAATTTTCTAATCAACGAAAAACTGCGTGCTTCTCTTTTGACGTGCATAGTAACGCACGCCAAAAACGCAATCATGCAAAACATCAAAGACAAGATTCCGATGTAATGAAAACAAGGAAAACTTTTCACATTTCTCTGTTAATGCTAATATAGGTAGCTGAATGGTTTATAAGGCATGCGTGACTTATCCGAATGTACGAAAGGCAAAACGATTCCGAAAGCTTTTAGCGTAGGAAACCAGAATCCGTTAAATCAACGGTAGAAATAGCAATGTAGGGTTCGCAACCACTGCACGTTAAACATTCCTGTTGCATAGTCGACATATTTAAGGGTTGAAAACTTTTTTTAACGATACAAAAAAAAATTAATGCTAATGTAGAAAATTGTATGCGTGATATTTAAAAAAAAAAATCCGACTGCAGGAGGTTGCAGATGCAATCTTATAATTGAGGACAAATTAATTAACGATTGGCCCATTCATAAAACATATTTAGAAAATGTGTTTAGATAATTATTTGTGGGGTATATTAGTTAAGCATCCTCATTCTAACAGCCAACGAATTAGAAGATAATAATAATAATAAAAATAATAATATTTATTTATCTGGAACATATATTGAGACATTTGAGAAAGCTTGGACTGCCCAACTAGGAATAAATCCCGTTTTAAGACAATCAAATTCACATATTTAGTTCATATTAATATACATACACACGAAAGAATATAACAGAATCCATAAGATAAAATAAAAAAATAAAATTTAGTTGTTTTTTTGTTTTTTAAAGTATGATATGATATAAAGCATTTTTTAGTTTAGTGTAACATAATAATGAATTATATATGATATGAAGATTTTATTTAAAATTGTACATATCTATTAATCAGCATGTGTTCGCTTTTGACCCCCCTAAGCGGAGAAGTCTAACATTGATCAGTTTATGCAGGACGTTTGTAGTTTTCATTTTCCATTTATTCGGTGTGATGCTGAACAATGTTGGTCCTAAGTGTGAAAACTGTATTTGATCATAGGATGTCATAGTTTTTGTTGAAACTATTGGATTGCTCCTTGAGTGTCTGGTATCGTGATAGTGGTCGATATATGGGTAGTGGTGACGTTGTTTATGTGCGTTCAATACAATTTTCCTGATATACAGTTGCCTGACATCAAGAACTTGCATTTCTTTGAATAATTCATCACTGGGGTACCTGAGATAATCCTGAACTAAAATATCCGTTAACTCGCTACTACCATGATCGTTATAATCAACTACGACTGTATTTATATTTAGATATAATTCAACTATCTTTAAAAGTTTTAAAAATTTTGTTATTTTTAATGTGAACATGGAATTTAATTATAATTATTAAAAACATGTTTAAGGTTTAAACCACAATTTTAATAAATTAATATATTTCTACATGTTTAAAAACCAATGGTTTCTTCATCGGGATACTATGTAAACTGAAAATAATTATAAATAAGCAGAGACGAATAATATGAATAAGTGATAGAACATGGTGGGAGAAGGAAAATCGATAGATGAAAAAAATAATTATCTAAAATACACAAAATGAATGAATGTGCACCAAATATTTGAAAACTGCCATTTTATCATCATCTTCCGCTGATCGTTGTGGCCACTGAATAAAGGAGCTATTAATTCTGTCGAATTAAAAAAAATATCTGTTACATTTTAATTTATTTTTATGGTTCGTCGTATTACTCGGGGTAGGCACAGCTTTTCAGCCTTTGTGGACGGCACGCCACTGGTTAATAGTGTTACCTAGATAAGTAATGTTACCTTAACAAATAAAGTTAACTTTTAGAAATAATATTGTCAACCAGTCCGCTAAAAGACGGTTAATCTCGGGGGAAATAATAAAAATGCAGTTTTAACAGCTTTCCTGAACCATTTTTGTGGCTAGGTTTTTGAACAATCTGTGTATGTAACGAACTGTTCTTATATATTTGTTCGCCTTTTCGATATGCTAGCAGCTAAAAGGTACCCTTCTTCATTTTTATTGTTAAAAATATAAGAGTTCGTAGGTTTCTTTCGTAAACTTACATTCACGCCATATGCTACCGCTTGTGGATACATTTCGTGAAATGTTGGCGTATTTCTAGGTTTATTTTGAATTGTGCGTGCTGAAATGTTTTATGACCTTCGTGATCGTCAGGATTATGCCAGTATCAAGCGAGCTTTATAGTTCTAAAAGATAAAACCCAGTTTTACTTTGCACTTTCACTGAATAAAGATTTTGTTATTCATAGAAATGAACACTGATAAAAGTTTACCCTGTAGTTTATTCGTCGTACGTGATTTCGCGAAATGATAGCCTCTGCTCCGTAGCTTGACTGGATGTGGCGTTGATCGTAAAGCGTGATTAGCCCAGTGCTAGATATCTTTAGTAACCAAACATTACTTAAAACCATCCTCTCCTCAACTCATTTTCCTCCCTTTAGTCTCACAACTTATCCCAAATGCAGAAGTCATAGTCTCACTGGCTCCGGGCAGTTAGGACCCTTGTGAGGTATTCAAATTTAGCGTAACCACTTACAACTACTTACTTGTACCCATGAAAAATCACTGAAAAACTTCTAGACAATCGATGATATTTAAGTAATATTTCCATTTTGTTTTCCTATTTCAGAGTATGCAAATTAATACTGACAAATTATTCATAAATTTATATATTGTAAACACATCTGCCCTAATGATGGACTCTGTAACATTGTTCAAAACGTTGGCTAAATTAGGGGGAAGCGCACCACGGCATTATTTCCCAAAAACTATCAATATATAAATATTATTATTTGTTTTCAATTATTACATTTGTAATACAATTTACACGAGGGTAACGTTGATTTAATTACTCGAGTATTTAAATACGAAATTAATAACTTATTAATTAATATAATATCATCTAGAAAAAAGGTCACCTTAGAGAGTTTTTACGTAACTGACACAGATAGGTAAATTCGTGAAAGTGAAGAAAAAAAAACAAACCATATGACATGAATTAAATAATACAGCGGTAGTTAAAAAAAATAGAAATAAAAATTGCGCTTTGTAATATTCCTCAAAAATCTGACAACGCAAGAACTCAAAATATAAAACTATGATTTTGAACGATAGTCGACATTTTTTTAGTGTACCTAGTATCTTTTTGTGGGGTAGAGGTAAATATAATCGACAGTGGAATAGTGGCCAGAGTTTTAAAATGGTCTTGAACGCGGAAGCAGCTCTCACAATAATAAAAATAAAAACTAAAATACTAGCAGTGCTTAGTAATAACATTTTTGAAATTTGATTTAAATTATTTGACTTTAGAATTAAATTGAGTTCTACAAATCAGATAGCAAAACAATTAATACCTAGTACCTACCAGCAAAGAGAGAGAGAACTGTATAGGTCAACAGCAGAATGAGTATGATGGGGATTAATCTGAGAACTTAAGATTTACCAATTGGAGATATAACTACGTTTAGACTATATAAACAACTGTGATTTACAAGTTATTTAAATGCTAGAACGTTTTATTTACTTATACATAAATCAGCCCGTTTTGTGAAGCAAACTCACCACCAAAATTTTTGTCGATTATTAGTTTAATTCATTGAATATAATGCATTTAATGTATTATCCTTCTAATTTATTAAAGCAGCTTGTTTTGAAAACATTATATGTATGTAATTTTTAGGTGACTATATTCTTTCAACTGCCATCTCTGTTATTCAGCAAATTTCTTGTACGAGCAATAGTCTTCAATGAACGAGTCACCTACGCCATCTTTTGAGGAGTAAAGTAGGCTTAATGATTTTATGGTTTGAGTCTTCGCTGAAAAAGCTTTCATCGCGAGTATTCACCAAATTCTTAAAAAAAAACCGAAAGAAAATCAGAATGATTTAAAAATCGACTCTAAACAAAAATGTTAATTATTTTATTTTTTTGTTACTACATATTTATTTTTTGAATAGTTATGATTTGCTTCTTACTCATTGCCATATTATAGGTTCTGTTATAGAATGGATTGGGTAAAATTAAGTACACTTAAGTCGAATGTAGCAAAAAAGGGATATTTTTTAATGTCCTATTAGCTATTAAAATTCTGTACTTTATATAATTTAATAAATTTCCAAATATTTATTAAAACATTACTTTTTACTTATTTTTTTAACAAATGTATTTTAATTTTGAAAACATTTAAAAAAAATGTGAATACCGTAAATAACCCCAACTGCTCTCTGCTATATCAGTGAGATTATGGCATCTCCAATTGGGGTAGGTACGTTATGAAGATAGGGGAGAGGAAGGTGGCCTCTATGGTCGAGGGGTAAGGCTCTCGACTGCGAATCCGAAGGTCGCGGGTTCAAATCCCGGCTTGCGCAAGTAAATTTTATTTAATTAATTTGTGCTGTTTCACAATTAATTAATTTAAAAATAATACATATGGTATATTTGCGCACATTCCAGAGTGAAAGATACTATCAGTATCGCCCAGGTGAAAGACCACCATTCAGAATTGAAACGTTGCTTGAAATGGCTTTTAGCCGTGTTTGGTGACCAGATCTGAATAGCCAGGTATTTCCCCACCTTCCTCTTCCCCTTCTCCTTCCCCTCCACAATACTTTCAGCTTCACAACATTCCCCAATTGGGAATGCCATAATCTCACTGGCTCCGGAGCAGTTGGAACTCTTGTGCGATATCCATATATACCTAGCGATCCAGATCTAGTAACCAAATTGGATAAAGCCATTTAAAATAACGTTTCGATTCTGAATTAGTCTTTCACCAGGCCGATACTGAGAGAATGTACCACGCAAATACACTATATATTATTTTATATGATTTAAATGTGGAAAAACAGAATTCAATTATATAAAATTAACTCGCGTACGCTGGAAATCGAACCCGCGATCTCCTCATTCGTAGTCGAGGGCCTTGCCCCTCGACCGCGGAGGCAGTGAAATAAAAATATACGTTTTTTTATTCCCTATTATTGAACAAGATATGAACTAATGACGTAATGAACAGTGACATTTTATTTCATCTCTCAAAATTTTGTTAAGTTGTTAGTTCAACTTTGTTCCACAAATTTTCTTTTTTATCACTATTATTTTTAATTTAAAAATTTCTTATTAATTTATATTATTTTACCAACCGATTCACCTGTTTATATTTTTACTACTGATTATGTAAAAACATTATTGTCATTTAAAACCACCATTGCGAGTATATAATAAATAGGTACTGGTGTGTTTTCTTTGGGGATGATTATTAAGAATGAAAATTGTTTATTTTGTGTTTTTTTTTATTCACTTGTAAAATATCAATCTCGATACAGGCTTAAACCTAGTGAGGTTAAATAAAGATTGCAAACAATAAATATTAAATTTGAATAAATAAAAAAGAATTTGTGTTTAATATCAGAATTTTTTAAACGAACTTCTCTTTTCCCCGGTCATAATTCGCCGTCATCGAGTAATTCTTAAATCCAACTTGTTTGAAAAGCTTTCTAATTAAAGCCTTCTGAAAATCCACTTCCTTCTCAAAAAGCTTCCCTCTGATGTGGTGTACATGGCTGGAACCGTAAAAGCTATTTATTTTAAAGAAAGCTTTAAAGTTAATAAGATTATTAATTAATCTACGCCATTGTCGTGCATAATTTTGGATTTCGAAGTTTGTAAGAAAATAAAGTTAGAAAGAAACGGCTTTGGCTCAGAATTAACATTTGAGTTGGTACAGTGATCTCGATATTCGATATTAAACATTAGTTTGCTCCGACGATTCACCAAAAGCAACCGGTTCGTCAGGAATAGCATAATTAACACGGGCTCGAAAATTCCTCCACTCCGAAAACATATAATAGATTTAGCCAAAACATTTTACTCAAAATTAGAATCGAACTCGAATCCCTCTATATCCAACCTTGGCCGCTGGACCCCCATCACCGACCCCCTCCGTCTTCGCCCAAATTCCATCTTATACCCTCCATTACCTTAGGGAGCGGTTTTAAATATATATCAGCAAGCGCCACTAGCACATTAAACACAATTTACAATTATTTTAAATAAAAATAAATAAAAAGCCCCACAATAGCAATAGGCAGCCCGCTCACTGGGTAGAGAAGATTATCTCCAGATTTATGCACCTCTAACCACAGTTGACACAGGAAGAGGGAGAAATGTTCCCTGGCACTGTACGCAAAAATTTTACAATACGATATATTAAACATTAGCACACACGACACGTACCTAATATCTTACCTCAAGGATTACATTTACAAAGCAAAAAGTAACCTATTCCGAATTATTCTCGTAAAGTAATGTAAAATATGAATGAGGTGAACTACAAATGGTTTATATGTTAAAGTTTTCCCGAAAATCTCACCAGGAGAACCGGTACTGAGGTTTAAGATGTTTTTTGTTTGTGTTGTTGTACGTTTTTTGCGCTAAACTTTTCACTATCTATCTTTTTATATGTACGGTTTTATTCCGAGCTTTATGAAAATTTGCATAGTTGACTTTCAACGTAATATAAAAATTACTGGGAAGGGGTGGGGTTACGGGTGGTAGGGGAGTGCATCGCCCTTTCACCAAAGGTAGGCTGTGTGTACTTTTTCAACTTCGAATAAATTGTACGTCAATTGTAATAAAATACCCATTACATTATTTATTATCGTCTTCCGCTGATTGTTGTGGCCAACTGTATACGTGAACTTACAAGTTTCGTCCCAAATGTATATACATTACTTTCCATAGCCTGGATTGTTTTTCTTAGGGTAGGCACATCTGTTTAGCCTTTATGGACTGCATGCAACTGTGAGGGGTGAGGTTAGGGGTAGGGGTAGGCGTAGGCGTAGACGTAGGGATAGGGGTGGGAGTAGAGGTAGGGGTAGGGGTAGGGGTGGGGGTAGGGGAAGGGGTAGGGATAGGGGTAGGGGTAGAGGTAATAATAACAGATTTCGTAAATGCTATCGTATCACTTTGATTTGGTTTCATTAAATTTTGGTAAAATGTATGGCTTTGAGGCATGCTGTGAAAATGATATATCTAAGGAGTATGTGTACTAAAACTTTTTATGAAACTTTGATGAGAAAATTCGGAAAGAATGCAAGGTTGATGTAAGCGTAATGATTAAGATTAGCAAATGAACGATTAGATGGTTTGGGCATGTAGAGCGGACAATTGAAGAAAGGAGTGTAATAATGAAATATAACGAGAAAGTTAGTAGTGGAAGAAATCAAGGAGGCCCGAAGAAGACATGGCACGATCAAGTGTGTCAAATACTGCCATGTCAGTCACGACAACAGAAGAGGATGTATGAGACGATATACGAATGTGAATGAAACAAGGAGTGTGTACATATACCGAACCGTCTTGCCAAGGCTATCCCTCCTCTCTCCCCACCCGGGTTAGTTAGTGAGTTAAGTTTTAGAAACGTTTTAATTAATTCTCGTATTCCAAAGCTTTCATAAAAAGGCAATCTTTTAAATTTGAATACTTCTGTTCCTTTTTTAATTTGAGTTGCAAATTGACATTTAATTACTTCATTAATAGTGAGCAGAATTCTAAATTTGTAATATTCGTGAATAAGCAAGAAAAAACACTGAATAGAAAATCGTTAGAAGCGTGATCTATAATACCGATTTAAAGAAAACTGATGTCGCCAGTTTGCACATCAACTCCCAGAAAAGCTAATGAAATTTACTATATATTAAAGGAAGAAATTCATTTTTTTAAATGGTTGATAATCTTCACCCTAAGTAAGGTAAAATTGATTTTACTTCAAACACACAGACACGCCCACGGTACACTTCTCTCGATTGTATTTATTCAGTGGAAAAATTAATATCGGGAATTTATCATTCAGTTCGCGAAACTTAGTAGTTAGTTAGCAGGGGCATGAAATGACGTTTTTCCAATTAACCAATTTGAGGTGTCCTATAAAATGTACTAAAACCTGGTAATTTTTTTTCTTCTATTTTTGCAAGATTCAAATTTAAACATTTTTTTCGTGTCATGGGCGATGCCTTGTACTTTATTGTTTTCACTGAAAGTGAGTACAGTATGGTAGACAAAAAAAATGAAGGCGCTGAGATCGTTTATAACGTTTTTAATGATAACACTAAGATAGCTCATAAGAAGATTATTGTAACTTTAAAAAATCACATTAGTCCAGATCCATATTTTTCTTTAAATTTAACAAAACGGTCTCCTGAAACTAGTATTACTTTAAAAAAAGAGGGGATTTTACGTCATGTTCTGAGATATTTTTACACTTAACTTTTATTTTATTTAATTCAATGAAAGGAAGATTTTTCCTATGTCTGAAATGCATGTTTTAAAATATTCATTTACTAGATGTTAAATCAAAATATAATAAAACCTATTTCAGAGATAAAAATTATAAATTAATAAAAAGTTAATATAATCGAGTTATGCTGTTTTGCCTTGTTTCTTTAAAAGTAATGTAAAAAAACTAATATGAAGAAAAAAAAATTATCTTCAGAACAAATATTAAAGACAAAGTAAGAAAGTAAAGAAAAAATTTGGTTACTTTTTGCTAATCTCTATGGTTGATTGTATATCAACAACTTACATGGCAAGGAATTTTACTGCGGATTAACAAAATTTATGAAAATTTTCAACATCTGAGAGAGGTATAATTTTTCATTTCCTTTCTTCGAAGTTCTTCCTTTAGGTGCCTCATTTGTATTAAAATATTAAAATGTTAGGGAAGTATTAAGCTTGTTATTAATTTATTAAATTCGCGATATATCGTAAGATTCAGGAAGGCCGTTCTGCCGTTCCCTAGACCCCATAGAAAATAAGAACGTTACGCCTTCCAGAGTCCATATTATTATTTTATCAGAAAACTAAGTGCGGCCCTGCATCTATATACCCCTGCTAGCAATACCAAATGCTATTCAAAAATTATTTGTACTTCCGAAGGAGATGATTGATTCCACATCACATTTTGTGGCAATTTTATGTTTAAACGTTTTTTTATTATTTAACGCTTTGCATGGAAGACATAGAAAGGGGGAATTTTCGCATTTCTCAAACAAAACAAAAAAATCAAATTCACAAATTAAAAATTAAATTTGGAAAAAAAAACGTAAAATACGAATTATGCTGTTTTGCACTGTTTCTTAAAAACTGTCAAATTCAATGTGAAAAAATTTTAATTTCGGGAACAAAATTTCAAAGACATAGCTGCATGGTAATGAAAAAATGTTTCACTTTATGAAATGTGTACAATTTATTGTCAAGGTATATAATTGTCGAAAAGCGGAGAAAATTTGAAATAGCGTTACTCCTCGCTACTAGTAGGTATATAGAATGTTCTGCACTCTGCCATGAACGAATAGGTAGTTTACCAAACTGCAAATACTTCAGACAGCTTTCCAAGCGAGTAAAAGGTATTCCTTGAGTCTAACCCTTCCAGGCAAAATAACACAAGGTATTTGTGTTTTAAATAGGCAACAGTTTAAAATTCTATCGTTTTCTAGAATTTACGGTAGACGTAATATTAAGAGAAAGCACCAGTCAAAACCAGAATGTTTTAAAGTAACGTTTGGATTCCAAATTTTAAAAATGTCACACATAATTTTAAAATTACAAACATATTTCCTTAATTATTTTTGCATACTTATTGTATGTTATCTTTTGGCAAAGTTCTTACCAGAATATATTTGCAACCTAGAGGGTGACTGGGATATACCTATCCGATTTTTATATAACAAAACTTAAAGTTTTTTAATAATTAAATTGAAATATGGCATCGTTAAAACGACCGAATATAATTAGATTTCAATAGGTCAATTGGGGGAGTTTTGGTCTCGTAAGACTAGAGGATCTGTGGTTAAGTCTCACCTTTACCTTTATATTTTTCTGTGTTTGTCTGTTTCATATTTCATTGAGAATTATTAATATTATCTTCTTCAATAATGAAATATACACATTTTTTTTTAATATTTAGTAAATTTAATAATACTTAACTGTCATTCAACAGCCAATAATAGGAATTAATTGAGGATAATAGTGGTAAGTCTTTAATTTGATGTATGATATCGATAAAAATTACGTAAAATAAACATGTTTCATTAGCTCAGTGGTTACAGCGTTATCCCGGTAATAAAAAGTATAGGTCCTAGGTTCGATTCCCAGATGCAACTGATATACTGAGATTTTCTTATAAAATAATGATATGTATACTATGGGAGGCGAGCAGTATTGTTTTCTGTTGGATATGCTGCATGGGGTCTAGGGAACGGCAGTCCTTCTTTAATCTTACGATATATCGCGAATTTAATAAATAACAAACTTAATACTTCCTTGACATTTCAATATTTTAATACTAATGAGGCACCTAAAGGGAGAACTTCGAAGAAAGGAAATATTGAAAAATTATACCTTCTAAAATTTTCATAAATTTTGTTAATCCCCAGGAAAATTCCATGACACATATTTATTTTGTGCCATGGAATTTCTGTTTCATGTTTCATGTGAGATATGGTAATATTATCTTCTTCAAATATTAAAAACACAAAAATTTTTGTTTCATTATTATCTATCATCGAAGATAAATATATTAATAAATGAATTTAAAAATATACTTAGTAACAATTATTTTCATAAACAATAATTATTAGCCTGAAAACACTCATCCAAATTGAAAAAAACCTTCCGAGCAAAGATAAATGTCGCCGGCAGGACTCGAACCCACACCCTTCTAATATCCGGTCAGATGCTCTACCATTGAGCTACGTCGGCTTATCGCAAACCCGCCAAGTTAATCAATATATACTAGTGTTTCATTCAATTGAGAAACACTAGTATATTGAACACTATTAAACACTAGTATACTAGTATATTGAATGAAACACTAGTGTTTCATTCAATTGAGAAACACTAGTATATTGAACACTATTAAACACTAGTATACTAGTATATTGAATGAAACACTAGTATATATTGATTAACTTGGCGGGTTTGCGATAAGCCGACGTAGCCCAATGGTAGAGTCCTGCCGGCGACATTTATCTTTGCTCGGAAGGTTTTATCAATTTGGATGAGTGTTTTCAGGCTAATAATTATTGTTTATAAAAATAATTGTTACCCTTTGCGCTATGCACAAAAATCTTGTCTTAAAAAAAAAAAAACTTTAGTTTATCAATTAATAAATATACTTATAAATATATTATTACCATTACCATGGTATTCACCACTTTATAAATATACATTGGTATGAATAAATTTAATCAATTTTAGTTTATTTTTATCATTTGTCTATATTTGAAATTATTTTTTTAGTATTCATATATTCCTGACGATGAAATCATTGCTTTCGAAACATGTTGATATCGATGTATATTTATAAAGTGGTGAATACTAAGCATATTTTTAAATTCTCTTATTAATAATGACGCAACAAAGTGAATACCAATCGTTTGAAGAAATTATGAATATATTTTATCGAAACCTCTGAGGAACTGGGTAGTTACTTCTGGTTAATACATACAAGTCACGAAGTAGGTATGTCAATGGAGACAAGTGGGACATGGTAATTAGTAATTGAGTATTTGTTATTTACCCTTTTCCCCTCGCGCTTAGCGTGACATCACCCCCTCGAGTTCATCGATAGCTCCAAACTGAAGTGGGCGAACTCAAGTTAGCTGATGTTGAAATAAATGGGTCCACTCATCTAACTGACATGCCCTAATCATCAATAATGCGATATGTTATGATCCAAATTTTAATATTTTGCAAATAAAACTTTTTTTCCATACGCCACCTTATTTGAAACTAAAACACTGAAGAGATAAACCAAAAGAATGTATTTTGGACGTGTCCATTATCCACTGTCCTTGTCCCCGAAATCAATCTTTTCTTGATGCTGGTAAAATTGGTCAAATATTTTGAAACATCGAAATGGATGGTTGAACAGAAAATTAGTTTCATTGTCCTAAGACGAAAGAATTTCAATTTTTTTTTCGCATTAACTCCACGCAGGAGGCCTGAGGAACATAATTTCCCTCAAGGCCTATGTCATCTTTAAGATGCTGTGTGGAGGGTCTTTCTGAGGAAAGGAGAGAGAGAAAACGGGTCTTGAAGAAAGAGTTGTAGGAGGGAGAAAACACAGATGCCGGCAAATCGTTACACAGCCAGACTGTTGAACTCAAGAACGAGTCGTAGAAACGACCTGCTCTCATTTGACAAATGTCATCCGTGCATAAATGTTGTTTCCCGACTATGCACCGGTGCCGAAAGGATCAATGACGCCAGTTCCTCAGAGCATTTTTCAATGAAATATCAGTGGAACAAGGACAGCATTCCCTCCTGAAGACCGTGCTCTAAAGATTGCAATCCGTTTTTTTATGAGAATCAAACGTTACAGGTTTTTTTCAGATGTATTGGGGCTCCAGGCCAGAGGTGGTAAACAAATTTAACAGTCGGTCGCACTTTCGATTTGAAGATGGCCAGCAGGTGTGTACTATTAAAGTATCTGCTGGCCCTTTATAGTACGCCCCGATTCTGAGAGGCTAACTAAACTCTGATTTCGATGGAACTCCCATACTAGAGCTGGTCACTTAAAGTTACACAAAGCATAGCGATGGAAGGTATTTTGGGAAGATTGCTTCCATTGAAGAAGACTAGATTGTCATATCGATACCTATTGGACGTAATCAGACACGATTGGGTCTTTGAAACATTAAATTCGACGAGGTTATTCTTACCCCAAGAGGAAACTCTCTCGAGGTAACCGTCCATTCTCTCATATATTATAGTACATGGTTCTTTCTTATTGATTTATGGGTTGAAAATTGCATTCTGAAGAAGATGTATGTATGTATTACTATGTATCAAAATTGGTTTATTTTTAATATAACAACATTAGCATTCAAACGTTAAATAAAAATTAAAGAAAAAAAAAGTATTTGAATGTATATAATAATATTGTCTAAATAATTGCTAACATGATTATTAATCATTAAATCATTTTAAATATTAGTACGAGTTACTTCTGCATACAGAAACTTTTTCATTGCGCCTTCGAGATAATTTTTCACGTTAACAGTTTAATTAATGAAATATATCTGTAAATATACTAACCAAAGAGTTCATATTTTAGATGTTCCTCACCAATACATTTAGGTATTTGATAAAATAATTAAAATATATATCGAACACAACAGAAAAAAACTGTTTTATCGAAATATATAAAACAATAAATAATATATGGAAAATAATTTATTCATTCGTTGAAAATCTGCCAAGTGATGGAGTAGTGAGCGAGAGGGATACGGGGTTTCGCTCACCGTGCCACAATGCGCGGTCGTTAGTGGTAGCCGACGGTCTGTCAACCGTAATGGACATGTATCGTGCGTTTTAGTTGATTTTTCCTCGTATTCAGCATTTACATACAGTATTTTACGTATTGTACATATATTCTATTAATGAAATGATTCACATGAGTAATACATGTGAGTGAACGGTTTAATTGTATCCTACTTAAAAATTATGAAATTCTAAATGTGTCCCCTGTATACTGAGCGTACAGCACCGGAGCTCGAGGTATTGTCTAGCTCTGTAAAAGAAGGTTAAATTAACTAAAATTGCTCAGTATAATTTATTATCTCTATACATCAATTAGGTTCAAGTTAATAGATACATCAGTCATTATTTTTATCCATTCTTTCGTTATTTTTTATGTAATTGCATCTTAATAATAACGTTGTTTTCTTATTGTATTACATGGCACTACAATTTATTGGGTAATTTACTTAAGATTTCACCACAAAATAATTACACGTCTATCAAAAACATTACTTTGTTTGTATAATCATATTTTCGGAACGATTTTTCCTTGCATTAATTATACTCTAATAATTACCAGTGTATATAGATCGTAAGTCATAATTTCTTTCCAGTCGAGTTATCAGGAGTCGATTGAATATCAAATATTAAACTACCTACTCCACAAATCTACCTACGCATGTACGTTATTTCAGATTTTATTTCCTGTGCTGTTCAAATTTAGATCTCCTATTTCTTTTTTATAATTCGTTTTTTTTTTAGATTACTCACGCATATGGACCATTATTACCTTTCATTTAAGGAGTGTAAAATCAATTACGAATTCCACCATATACCAAATATGAGATATAATGCATTTCAAAAAATCTTTTTTTGTATTACTTACCTACTAAGTCTAATAAGTAAGTAAGTCTAAAGTCATGGTGTTTGAAAGAGAGAGTACGAACACAGTGTGCAATATAGTTGTGAATGATGAATACTTGGAGCAGGTAGACGAGTTTGTGTATTTGGGAAGTATGTTTACGAGAGATGGAAAGACTGATAGGGATATTGAAAGAAGGGTGAATGCAGGAAACTCCATTAACGGAGGACTGAACGCGGTTGGCGCAAACAAAAAGTTGTCCAAGGAAGCAAAGCTAGCAGTCCACAATGGAGTGCTGATACCAACCTTGATGTATGGCAGTGAGGCATGGAACTGGCAGAGGAAGGATGAAAGTAGACTGACTGCTGTAGAAATGAGATCTCTGAGACGAATGTGTGGTGTATGATCGTGTGAAAAATGTTCAGATTCGTAAAGAATGCAAGGCTGATGTAAGCGTAGTGAGCAAGATTAAGAAAGGGACGCTTAGATGGTTTGGGCATGTAGAGCGAATGAATGAAGAAAGGAGTGTAAGGAGAATATATGACGCGAATGTGAATGGAAGAAGAAGCCGGGGACGTCCAAGGAAGACGTGGCACGATCAAGTGAATCAAATACTTGAGTCGGGCCATGTCAGAAGTCGGAATAACAGAAGAGAATGTATGAGACGTTGTATGAAAGTGAATGAAGCAAGAAATGTATGCCAAGAACCAGTTGTCTGGCGGTCCGGCCTCTCTGCCTACCCCTGCGGGGAAACGGCGTGATGGTTAGTTAGTTAGTTAGTTAGTTAGTTAGTTAGTTAGTTAGTTACCTACTGATGGCATTTAAATAATTCGAAACTCTCTAATTTTCCTGTAAAACGGGTTTAAAAATATATATGTCATCGCCGCCATCAGTGTCAATTTCATAACTCACAAAACCCTGTACAAACTCCCTATTAGAGTAGCAAAACTCACATATTTCAACATTAAATCGACGATTTTCTCTAGTCAAATACATGGCATACATTTTCTAATCAACAACACATATATTATGTTGATTTAGTTTTAAATCATTAACGTAAAGAAACAGTAAAAAACAAGAATTAAAAAAAAATCTATTTCCTACAAAGTGAAGTTGAGTTTTATTATTGTGACAGCTGTTTCACCGTTTAAGGCCATTTTTATAAAAAACTAGAAATACTTGGAGAACTTAATAATAACATTATTAAATTTGATTTATATTAAATTAATAAAAAAAATTAAATGGAGTTCTACGAATTAAACACAAAAAAAAAATTGATGGAGTTCGTGAGTATTGATATTATACCCCTCATTTACTAATAACGTCGAGACACAAAAAAAGCAAAAATCCAATTTATTGTTTAAAATAAACATAACACACATGCTTATGCACTGATTATAATTGATAAATTGAACAATTAAATAAATACAGACTGTCATAAAAAAATACAATAGAAGTAACAGTATAAGCCAACAGTTAGATTCACGAATGTTGACATTATTCAGCTTTATTTATAGCTTCTTCCAAAGAGGTTACTTCGTCGTTGGCCAGGGGGTATTTTGAGGATGCCTTATATCTACATCTTCACCAAAATAACGAACAGCATAGCAAAAACGACATTTACCTTTTCTTGTACATTTCACCGATGAAATCTTTGAATGATGTGTTTTCATAACTTCCGTATTTTTTTTATTAAATACCTCAGATATCTAAACGCTGATAGAAGAAAAAGAGTAAAGAGAATGAAATATTGGGAAAAAATCTTTATCAAACATCTGCAGGTTCTTTAAAATTCCCATTCAAAGACCTCCGAGAGCGGAACTGTTATTATTTCTAGTTTTATTCGTGCAGAAGAGTATTCTTCATCTAATAGTGTATCACTTTTGTATTTCTGTCGCTCCTCGCCCGGCCCGGCCTGTGCCACGCGTCAGCGATTTAACGTATTCGATCTGGGAATAATGAAAAAAAAATGTTCTTCGCCGATGTTCGCATTGTCATATTGAGAAAAACCGCATTTAAAATTTTTCACGTTAAACATCCGAGTAAGACATCGTACTTAAAAAGTAATATAGCAAACATCATTTTCAGTTCGTGAAATACTTAATAATATAAATTTAGTTTTATATCTACGAATGTCTATCTACCATACTGTATGTAAGAAAGGAGAATTTTCGAAAATTATTGCACCCTTGAAAAAAATATATCAATAAAATGCACTGTCAAGGCAAAGTCTGTAAAATTCTCTGCGAGATTTTTTTACCAGTTTTGCCATAGATCTAGTTTTCGCTGCATTGGGAAAAATCGACTTTCTGTTTTAGTCAGATCCCTCGCGGTCCGGTGAGAAACGAACATTTCACGCACCGTTGCAGATCCTGCTCAGAAAAGTAAAGTTTGCTAAAGTTAGGCAACGGTTTGCAGCGTTGTCCATTGCGGGACTTTTCTGCGCAGGGTCTCCAGAGGCGCGTGAAATGTTCGTTCCTCACCGAACCGTCAGGAAGCGGGCTTATTTTTAAAAATGCAGTAGAAATTTCCAAAAAAAGGTCATTTAGTTGATAAACTTTTTTACGGAAATAAAAAAGGTAATTTATAATTGTTTACACTATGAACATGTAAATATGAATGCTGGTTGTGAAAAAATCTAATTTAAGATTAGTTAATAATATTGAGACAAATATGTAAAAATTGAATGCAGTGTGCTAAAATCAGCAAATAAGAAGCCGATTCTAATTTTAATTCAAAAATAATTGGGTGTGTTCTCATCTGAACGTTCACATGAATATTTCCTTAATATTTAACAATTAATTATAAGCAATAGACCTCTTCACAGCATCCCCAAAGATTATATAGGCCTTGATGGAAATTATTTTCCTCAGGGCCTCCTATGTGGAGTTGCTTTTAAAAAAATACATGTGTGTGAAACAGTGGTGTGCATTGTTCTATGATGGAAGGCAGGCGGTGTGTATTTTTCATGTTTGGATATGAATTGTGCATTGAATGTTTTAAAATTGCTATTTTTTATCATCTTCCGCTCATTGTTGTCGATAACTGGATAAATGAGCATATAATAATGCTCCTTACAAAATTCATTGAAAAAAACATTTTATTTGAAACTAGCTAATGTGTACCCGGCCTTGCTCGGTTTTTTTTTAATATAGCTATGAAGTTATGAATTCTTGCTTATCGTTTGGGTGCCATAATTGATTTGAAAGCGAAATTACCTTGTGACGACTATTACTATCTCTAAGCAAACAAACATTCATTTATAAAAAATAATCATTACAAACATTTATTTTTTTAAATATAACTAAATAAAAAAGTCCTTAGGTAGGTACCTACTTGTGTTTTCCATTTTGAAAATATTCTACCCAAACAAACCTCCTTCTTTTGAATATGTAATCTGTGGCTAACCAGAGTGGTATATCAATGGGCTAACCTCAGTACAACATGGCGGGTTCTATGTTTTCATACTAATTTTAAAACGTCATAGCAACAATTTTACAAATTGAATTTCATTCAAACTATACTCTCCAAACCTTCCCGGCATTAATAATAACTGTGCCATTTTCAGCGAAACTGGTCGGGTAATTTTCGAGGAAAATCGAGGACAGACAGACAGACAACCATTCATTTTTATACATTAAGATTTATCATAAATATTTTTTATGATTTGTTTTACTTGCGGTAATCAGAGCTTTTCAGCCTTTATGCACCGCACACCACTGATGTAGTGTGAAACATCATAATTTGGCAAATGTTTTCCTTTGGATTATAATGAAATGTTTATTTTAAGTGGAAGAAATTTTACGAGTATGGTAAATACAAAAGATTTCCATCTTGTCATATATGAACATTATTTATCATTATATAATACTTACTTAAGAATAGGTACCCGTATAATCGTATAAATTAGCAAAATTTCTACACTGAATATATATCACGAATTACTCGACACGATAACAGACTATGACAATTAAATAGTTTAACCACCTTATGGTTAATGCTCCGTCTGCAGCTCATACTTTTATTGTGCTAAAGGGTTATTTACATAATGGAATATATTATTCCGAGTAAAAAAACATAGAGGAATAGAATAATAGTTATAAGTTTTAAATTGTACAGAAAATGTACATGTCGGTTAAACTAACCGTAAAAACAGGAAACGTGACAAAACAGCACACGATATAGCAATGGATCAGGATAGGCTAATTTAGGTTGGGTTAAGTTAGGTTAAGCTAGATTAGTTTATTACCGCAGTTTGTTCTTTATCTTAATTTTTCATCACTTTCTTCAATATTCTGTTTTGTCATGAAACCGTCGATATAATTTCGGATGTGAATTGAGTACGTAAAGAATTACATTCTATATTTTTTAAATTATTAACTAAATAATTACTTAACCATCACGCCGTTTCCCGCAAGGGTGGGCACAGAGGACGGACCACCAAACAACTCGATCTTGGCATGCACTTCTTGCTTCATTCACATTCATACATCGTCTCATACATTCTCTTCCATTATTCCGACATCTGACATGGCCCGACTCGCGTATTTGATTCACTTGATCGTGACATGTCTTCCCCGGCTTCTCTCGCCATTCACATTCGCGTCATATATTCTTACACTCCTTTCTCGTTCATTCGCTCTACATGCCCAAACCATTTTGTAATTATCAGTACATGTATTATAATTAATTTTTGGAGCCGGTCTTACAATAGCTGGTGGTCAAATGGTAAGCATCCAAGCAGTTGATCGGGGTACCGTCTTTTAAGAATACATTTATTTTAATTTTTTAAATTTTAATTTATTATAATTAATATATGTAGATATGTTTTAAAAATAAAAATGAACTCACAAATACTTTTTTTATATGAATAGCCTACAAGAGTCCCAACTGCTCCCAACCGTCTGGAGCCAGTGATACTATGGCATCCCTAATTCCTAATGTTGTGAGGCTGAAGGTATTGTGGAGGGAAAGAAGAAGTGGAAGAGGAAGGTGGTTAAATACTTGGCTCTTCAGATCTGGCCACCAAACACGGCTAAAAGCCATTTCAAGCAGCGTTTCAATTCTGAATTGTGGTCTTTCACCAGGGCGATGCTGAGAGTATCTTCCACTCTGGAACGTGCGCAAATATACTACATATTATTTTTAAACGAATCGATTGTGAAACAGCACAAATTAATTAAATATAATTTACTTGCGCAGGCGGGGATTTGAACCCGCGACCTTCGGATTCGTAGTCGAGAGCCTTACCCCTCGACCATGGAGGCCGTCAAATAATTATAATGCCGTGGTTTCTCATTTGTTTACGCTACTATGAAACAATGATGAAATTCTTTAATATTATAAAACCCGTAGCTACATAGAAACATGAATTATATCAAAACGTAAATAATGTAACGATATATTATGTTAAAATATTGAGTGTACGATACGAAATCCAAATGTTTTTTTCTCTCGCGGAAAGAAAAGCCAAAAATATTGTTTTTATTCTTGCTTCATAGATTATTAAACAGTGCCGGGCGCACAAGAATACAGCACTCAATTTATATGAATAAATTTCTTTACGGAGACGAATACTTTCAAACGCTTAACTTTCATCTCGTATTTTTTTATTGTATTTTCTTAAAGTATTTTTATCAATCTTTTCTTCCTGGTAAAAATCATATTTATTTAAATTTGTTCTTCAAAGGACTAAGCGATATTGAAAACAAGTAAATCTTTTGTTTGAAAATTTACATTAGTGAAGTGGTTTGCAGTTTATTGAAAATTTTATCATGTTTTCGCAATCATCTCTTAGAATTTCAAATTCATATAAGCGGTAGTTTGAATGGCTAAGGGTGCATAGCGAACTCGACTATATGTGAAACGGGTCAAGAGGAAGCAAATGCAGCGTAGAAACATCCGTATTTATTATTGAATGATAGAGATTAAAGGTCTATTCACATCTACCAGCACAGTGCAATGCAGAACAGTACAGTACAGACACGACAACAGTTCTTGCCTACATTATCTATGAACACATTCATATTACAGCGTACGTAAGCGTGACGTATCCGCGCATGCACGGACCGTCATCGATCGAAATTGTCGGCTATAATATGTTGACGTGCTGATCGCTGCTTGTCACGTTTGCGCCCGGGCAGTTAGTATGAACACATACCGTTAGCACCACCATCTTCGTCAGTTGGCACCATTAGACGCAGGTTTTGCTAAAACCGGGAAGAAGGAGAACAATAAATTGATTTAACTGGTTTTAAGATAATAATAAATATGGGAATCCATATATATAAAAATCAATATAAGTTTGTTTGTCCTCGATGTTCTCAAAAATATTAATGAAATCCAATATGAAAAACTGTCGCTATAACGTTTTAAAATTAGTATGAAAAACATTGAACCCGCCATGTTTTATTTAGGTTTGTCTATAGATATAACACTCTGGTTAGCCACATATTGCATATTCTAGAGAAGAAGGTTTTTTGGGCAGAATATTTTCAAAATGGAAAACACGAGTAGGTACCTAATTAAGAATTTCGGGATTTAGATATATTTTTTTGAAAAAATAAACTTTTGGAATGAAATAAAATATTCAAATGAATGTTTCTTAATTTGGAGATAGTTCCTTTCGCTGTCAAATCAATTATGGCACCCTGATGACAAGCAAGAATTCACAACTTCATAACTTTATTCCAAATGACGAGCAGGGCCGGGTACACATCAGCTAGTAGGATTACAAAATCCTCAAACATGTTTGGCGGACGCTAACGCTCAGTAAACTGCTCAGTTGAGAACCGTACTCGTGGCTGTGCCGTGTCTGTACTGTGCTGCACGATGTAATGTGAATACTCGCGTCTGTGCTGTATCCATACGGTACTTTTCCGCTGTGGGCGGTGCTGGTAGATGTAAAAATACCTTTAGACGGGGAGGCTAGCATTATGGAATACGTGGTATAACAATGAGATTCTTACAGGCACTTTCAAGAGGCTTATATAAAATATTGTGAATTGATTTTTCTACTGAGAATACAAGACCTTCCACAAATACGTAGGGGGGAAAGCGTACATACTGGGGTGTATTTTATTCAAATCTTCTTGAAATCCTTAAAACAAAATTCTATTGAAATGTGTTAATCTTATTTAACTAAGCATCATTGATTTTATTTGTTTGTTGTACAGAATTAAAAAAAATAATAAACCATGCTATGGTACAAAATGGATCGGTGTACACTGGTACATGGAGTAATGGGTAGGATTGGGTTCTAAATTCCTAGTATTTATAAAAGCCGTGGGTTATTCTCAATGGTACATAAAATTAATCGGAAATATATCAATTTTTCGGAAACTGAAAGGGATATTTCTCTGGTAGAACGCATAGTTTTTTTTTTCTGGTTGTTTTTCTGACTCTTGGAACTCAAACATAAGTTATGATATGTGTTTAAAAAGCATTTAGTTTATTCATTTGACAAAATACAGATCTAATAAAAAATAAACATAGGATACGTAGTGCATAATGGGTCTCGACCTGCTATAAACCATACGCCGTTGACCCACTATATACCATATCATACCCTTTTTGATATAAAAGTATAATTTAAAAAAAAAGTTTATTGGGCTTTATATTATTGTTTTGTGTGTACGTAAACAATTAAGGAAAGACTATTACTTACGGCTTACAACTCATATTATAATGGTTTATACCAGTACCGCGTAGATAAGACCCAACATTTGCACACGGTTGAGATTTATCACATGAGAACGGGTCGCTTGTACGACTCGTTATTGTGTTCAACAGCTCAGCTGTGGAATGATCTGGCGGCCACTGTGTTTCCTCCCTCCTACAACACGGGTCTCTTCAAGAACCGAGTTCACTCATTTCAATAATAATAATAATCATAATAATAATCGGATTATTTTTATAGCGCCGTTTTTGTGAAAAATCACCTCAGGGGCGCTGTACAAATATAACTTCCTATTCTTATATTACGTCTGTTCTACGATATTTTTTTTACATTTACTTTCTCTTTTTGGACAGGCTATCATAACATATTATTTATAGACCATATAAAGAGATGCAGTTAAATTATCAAAACTAAATTTAATGTTAAATTGAAAAAAAAAAGCTAACTGTATTTATTCCTTACGACATATTGCAAGACGCTAATACAAATGATAGAGTGATTGATTCCATTATATTCAAGAATGTATTTAAGCTAAGACATATTTTTTAGGATAAATAACAAAGAATACTCTTAAAAGGGGGGAGCGGCGGGGGAGGATGGTGGCCGGGGGGATTGATCCATAGGGCCCTCAAAATCTTCTTTGTCTTGGTGACGCGCCTGGGCGGCGTGACGGGACGGTTGGTGTTGGTCTGCACGTACGCCAGGTGGCGCTTGTCGGCCGGTTTCAGGATCTGGAAGGAGCACTTCAGCGTGTCGTCCACTGACATCATTGCTCCTGCATTATCGAATTCCCCGAGTAGTGGTTGCTTCTTGGCAAAGATATCATTCCCGTCCACTACCACCTGATGCACCCGACAGATCAGGTCAAAGTCGTGCTTGTTGAGGAGCTTGGCCACTATCTCAATAACGAAGGTGAACGTGAAGCTCGTTCTGATTATAAAATTCAAGATTATAAAATTATATCTAAATACATACAATCCTCTATATATTTGTTATCCCCGTAATGCTGCAAGCACTTGACTTTTAGTCAGAAGGTTGCGCCGGTTGAAAGTTTTGCTGTTGGGAAAGGGTTAAGGGTAAATTGGGAATAAGTTTCCTTACAAGTATACATAGCTCATGTATATATGTACATTGGTTTCTAATCTTAAGTAAAAAGCGGAAAAGTTTTTGTTTGTTTGAAACTAAGACCGTTAGAAATTTTCACAGTGAGTATAATTAATTTCCGGGTAAACGCCACTATTTTCTGCTCGAAACTTCACTTCCATCATTATCTTTGGAACTCGTACCTGTAGTTCTAAGGTAATTTGTTCCAATGTTGTTCAAAATTTGTAATAGTTTAACTAGAAGGCCTCCGTGGTAGAGTGATTACGATGCTTGCCTACGATCCGGAGGTTGCGGGTTCAAATCCCTGCTTGCGCAAGTAAATTTTATTTTTTTTATAAACAATAATTATTAATCTAAAACAGTCATCCAAATTGAAAAAACTTTCCGAGCAAAGATAAATGTCGCCGGCAGGACTCGAACCCGCACCCTTCTAATGTCCGGTTAGATGCTCTACCGTTGAGCTACGTCGGCTTATCGCAAATCCGCCAAGTTAATCAATATATACTAGTGTTCCATTTTAATAATTACTGTTTTTATTATATTTTCACCTGTAAACAACCAGCTTTATTAGTATGAGTGTTTATGACTGTTTTAGATTAATAATTATTGTTTATAAAAATAATAATTGTTACCCTTTGCGCTATGCACAAAAATCTTGTCTTAAGTTTTTAAGTACTTTAGTTTATCAATTAATAAATTTTATTTGTTTAATTTGTGTTATTTCGTAATATAAAGCAATAGTATATTTCCAGCAAGTTCCAAGGTGGTAGTTACTTTCAGTATCGCTCTGGTGAAACACCACCATGCATAATCAAACCGTTGCTTAAAATGGCTTTAGTCATGTTTGGTGACAAGATCTGAATAGGCAGTTACTGCCCCACCTTCCTCTTCCCTATCTCCTTTTTCTATATACTGCTTTAATCTTTACAACATTCGCCAATCGAGGATGCCATAGTCTCACTGACTGAAGAAGATTGGGAGCAGTCGAGGTTAACCACCCTTTTCCACGGCGTTTTAAGGAAACAGATTGTTTTACCTCCTATCGCCGTACGCTCAGGACATTTTTGTATAAACGAAGCTATATTTATTTATAAGCAACCCTTGTGTATCAAACCTAAAGCGTCCTTGCATACTAGGTTTGTTAGTAACACAAAAAAATAAAATAGTAAAATACGGTCAGGAGCAGTTGGAATTCACCTAAAAAAATTACACTGAACAAAGTTTCGTAAAATGAGTATTGAGAGCAACTCGAGTGAAGCCGGATAGGAGAGCTGGACTTTTTAAATTTTACGTACCTACTCCTCCGGTCTTTTGTACAGTATTGGCGTGTAATTCGAGCGAAGCCCAGCAGTATGGCTAATAGTATTTAAAGTTTTCACTGGTACTGTCCTGATCTTTTGTTAAATTTTATGGGCCTGCCATAAACAGTTGTCACAAAGGTCGCTCATTCTGGGTGAGAAGATTTTTCTTAAATTAAAATTTACATAAGGCTTTCAATCCGGTCATATTTAAATAAATAAATAGAGCGTTTCAGTGTTTATTATGTTTGGAATATGCAAAGGGTCCCTTGTTCTCGAAATGGCATTTCACCCGGAATCCAAGAATAAATAATTAATAAGCCAGCCAACGTAAATAATTCCCCGGCAACACTCATTGCTAGCTCAATTACAACAGACAGATGGATAATGAAAGGGTAAAGGTTACTCCAGCCCGCTGGATTGCCGCCTTGTTACTGGCTTTTCGATGGCTCATTCCTGGATTGTTGCTGTTATTCCATTTTTTTCCAACCACATCTTTGTGGCCATTTGATTTATTAGCAACCCTCTAATCAGAGTTTTCTGAATAGGATTGGATTGAAGATACCATTTTAAACCATGTTTATCTTGTAAAAAAAATAATTAAGGATAATGAAAGATAAGTTGGATTATACGAATGGCACTGAAACCATCATTAATTTGGTAGATAACTGTATTTTGGCAAAGGAAACGTATTCAGCATTTTACAAAAGAACGTTAATTGTTACCCAGTGATTATTGAATTGGTGAGAAAATATTAATTTTAACAGTTTTAGAATGATTAAATTTATTGACCTGAATGATGTTGAAGAATATAGACAAATCTTACATCAATTTTGTTTTAATTTGTAGCATAGTATTATTTTTTGTACAACGGCATTTTTTGTCAACTAAATTACTGCAAGAAACTTGTCAGCGGCCAGATTAAAAAACATGACATTTTTTTATAAACTCGACAAATTGTCAAAGAGCTTTGATCTGATTTTGAGAAAAGGCGCTAAGAATTTTGACGTTTAGACATTTGTCTTTTATCTTCACCTTCATGTTTATTTTTTCAATTGCTTTATCAACCTGACAGTATTAAAAAGTTATGCTGTCACAAAAATGCCGCGTTCTTGAAAACACAATTAAAAAGTTTTATGAAATATCGGATGCTTTAAGCCAATCCATAATTTATTTTTTTAAATACCTTGTTTGTGGATTATCAGTGAAAATATTACTTGGCTTATAAAGAGGGTGGTTAGGAAACCGACCACCCTTAAATGTTTATTGATAATCCCTATTAATATTTACGTTAGGGACTCATCACGGAATAAATTATGCCATGGTATCCTCTCCTGGCCATCTGTACCACGTACATAAACTCCTCATAACCTCTAGCGTTTTTTGAAGTAAAAATGTAGGTGCCATTTTGGTTTCCTGTGACTTTTTCTTAAGTTTGTTTAACCTAAAATCATTTATGATCTCACTATCAGAAATTTACGGTAATGGCGAAGAGTTGGACGGTTTCTCAGCTGAGTGACCAATTACGACAGACAAATTCACAGGAGACCAAAGTGCCATTTAATTGCTAACTTCAAATAAGCTCGGAAATCACTGATTAAAGTCTGTCCGTTAAGTCACGTTATACCCTGCATACATATGACAAACCGCCTTCTGAATTAAGGGAACACTAACATTGAACATTTTCCTCAGACGCCATAATACAAGGTCTACACTATCAATCTTAAGAGCATACACGTATTTAGCATTAAACGCACGACTGTTTTCAGCCTAAAAAGCATAACAAATCCTCCGGAGAGTTGGACGGTATTGAAGCCGGCAGGCTCCATGACCAGTAGAAGTTTGGTGGAAGTTTTATGGAGCTATATCCAAAACAGAGTTTATTGCGTTCCGTGAATAATTCACAGCGCTCAACACCTTCCTGCGTGCTTCAGTCCTTCTAGCTTCTCTCGTCCCCTCGTTGCCTCGCTCCGTCGTTCCTAAACAATACGAGACAGTAAAGCGTCCTGCCCGATCATAAAACGGATCCCTGTCTTATTTGAAAACTTCAGCCTTTTATTTCAAACTCTGTAAATAAATAATACGCGTAGAAGAGTCACAAAATCCTTTCCGTAATCCTGAATCCCGGACCTTTTGTAATTTACTAAATGACACAAGGCACACATGTTCAAATTCCATTATACGTTATTATAAAATATTTCCAATTATTTAAGTGCAAAGTCTTTATATATTTTTTATAACATCGAAGAGCACATGCATATGTTGACAGCGTTAAAGAAATAACGTGTATACGAGTAGAGAATTACTATAATTGAGGATATAAGGGACAATTTATAATGTTTGGATTAATTATTCCAGCATAAATTGAAATATTACGTCCAACTACTTTAACAGTCTTTTATTTGTTATTATACGAGTAATTAGTTTTTTTTATTCTTTTTATTTTCAAGAATCCGTGTGTTTTATTGTCTTTAATTATTTATTCTGTTAATATATATAACCGATAACTGATTTTACACCACTGATTAGTATTTTTCTACTGTACTATGAACTTAATAATATTTTATGTTTTAATTTTATTATTTAAGCGAAATTCCCTCACCAAACACGAGAACCTTGTTTCTTCATGGTGAGGAACGACTATACTATGTTTAATTTGTTACACTTTTTATGTGACACGTCACAAGAGCGCCCCTATGCACAGAACAAAGACAGGGGAACTATATCGCTACCCGGTTGGGCAATGTTGTAAGGCGGGTTAAGGAGGGGTGATGCAGGAAGGGATTCGTTATTGCAGGCCTTGAAGAGGCCCGGATTAAGTGTAGGAGGAAAGACAGATTCCGGTAGCTCGTTCCACATACTAGCCGATTTACACAAAAACGAGTCGGTGAAACGACCTGTTCTCACGAAGCCAACATCAACTGAGAACGGAAGTTCCGCTCGTGTCCGTCGAGTTTCACGCACGTGCACCGGTGCGGAGGGGATAAACGCTGCTAGCTCTGTCGAGCAGGCTCCATTAAAACGTCCGTAGAATAGACTCAGCATGCCTACATTTCATCTGTGCATTAATAGATGGCGGTCGGTCTGTTAATAAGGGATTGCTAGCATCAGACGAACTGCCCTCCTATGCACAGAATCAAGCAGGTTAATCAAGTATTTATGAGCTCCAGCCCAGAGGTGACTTCCAAATTCAACTGTTGGACGCACTTGTTATTTATATAGGATTGGCAGTAAGTGCACTGTGTTAATCATGTAATATTTATATACGTATTTGTAAAAAAAAAAAAATATACAATTATATTTATTTACTTCGTGGTTACCTACAGTGTGGTATTTTATTGAAAATAATAAAAGGGCCCCAACTTTCCAATGTATGACAGTCACCCAGCATCGACAAACCAGGAAAAAAATGAGGGAGACCTATGTTAAAAACTGGTCGCCTGAGGGCTCTTATAGAAGAAGAATAATAAATAATTTGAAAAATTCTAAGATACCTTCGAGCAAACTTTCTCTTTGTTCCTCGGGATTTAATTTATGTCGCATAAAATATACCTTGAACTATGTATAATCTGTTTTACTATTTCTGAATATATTCGTACAATGTGGTACTGGCTTCTTAAATATCGAGAACGCGATATTATAAAACAAGAAATGTTGTTACTAGGAAATATACGTATACAGAGGGGTACACACTTGCCAGAAAACTATGGGGACTGCAGGGAGATGTTCGAATGACCTAAAATGTCAATAATGGGATATATGATATGTCTCAAAGGGAGTTAAAATACAGCACTTCTGCGAACACTTTATTTCCAAACTGCGCCATGTTGCTGGTTATCATTCGATCTTGTCTCTGAGCAAGAGAAATGATTTATCTTGAATTTTTTGTTATGGATGTCTGTACAATTGTTTTATTATTTTATTATTTACCATTGTGTTCACCTAACAATATCAATCATGTTGTGAGGTAACGATGACACACTAGTAGCATTGCTGTTTTGTACATTGGTGTATACCCAAGTGACAAAAAAAATATGTGCATTTAATAGAACAAAACACCCAAAGAACTAAATAATGCATTCAATTTTTTTTAATTAAACAGATTAAAAGCAGTTTCCTTCATACACAAAATAATGGGTGGGGTTGTGTAAATGGTTACGGTTATTAATATGTTCATTTGTTCTTCACCTGGGGTTGTCTGTACTATTTTCAAAAAACAATAAAAAAAACGTCTTCATTTTGTTAAGTCGCGTTGCTTAATTATTGCAATTCTTATCTACAATAATTTTTATGGCAAATGGATATATAAAAATAATAAAACAAATATTTTATAACAAGAATTCCTATCTGCACATGCCTGTTATTGAATATACAGAGGACCTCTACACAAAGATTTGTTCGTTTTAAAAAATGTACGTGTTTACCGCAAAAGAGTGTCAAACCAGTCCGATACCAGTAGGACTGTGGGCACCCGCAATTGCGGTACGTTGTGAGGCTAAAGGTAGTGAGGAGGGGAAGAATATTGGAAGAGTAGGGAAGTGTCCAGCTATTCAGATCTGGTCGCTAAACACGACTAATGCCATTTTAAGTAGCCTTTGAATTATTTTTTTAAAATAATCAAAATTTATTGATGTTATTATTGACTCACGCAAGCATTTTACTTTTTGTAATCGTTGTTATGTATCTGTCATGTTGGTAGTTGTGAGAACGAAAATATTGGTAGCATTGTGGCGGGCTGGTCGGCTGGGCTGTCTATCTTATAACTTGATCTTGTCTGAAGTCTGAAAATAAAAGTCTTATAAAGAAATCGTCTACAATTCAATTACCCGAGTGTAGACATATTAATCGTGACAACCGTGTCTACGTTCAACGCTATTAGCAAAATGTGATTAGTCAACATGATTTACCTACCCTATTTTTATGATGTAGATATGTGAACAAAAACAAACGAGATAATCGGTTTGATGATGACTTCGAACACCGAAACAGCTGTAACAATAAAATAAAATAAAAAATGTTTCCAAAACTTAATGAGAACGTTATTTTAAATGTATTTAATGAACGTTGATTTACTTCACATTTTTAAAAAACGTTTTAAAAACATACTGAATGATGTTCTTCCATTAGGGACCAGGGTAATGCTGAAAGTACCTACACCAATATTTTTCTTTTTTTTCCTTTAGAACTAGTAGGTTTTCCATCTTAGTCACCACTTAGATACAAGCGTAGTACCATTTTTTCCCCGTCATATGCTAAATATTGTATGCTAGAAATTCTGTTTCATTTGCTTTGGTATGAGGTAGGTACCTACTTCTGACTTAAATGAGGCTTTGATGTCCCTGCTAGATTGGTCTTTGAAACAGAATTTTATAATTATACATCTATCTTGCACTAATGACAGTTCGTGACGGGCTGCTATTGACAGCATTAATAAATAATCATTCATTTCATCACGCTGCCTGGGCGGGAATAAATTATTTGGTTGTCACTTGACATGGGCAGATTCATTTGCGGTAATGAATCGATTCAGTCTGATTCACCCATTCTTGTGAATGTATTTATTCCTTTAATCCTTTTAAAAATAATAAAATGAAATAAGTAAAAACGAGTAATTTTTTGCATTGCCGATTGCGCTAGTATTGAAAATAACACATTTAAAAATAAAATAAATACGAAAATAACAATCTTATTCAACAAGATAATAAATAATACGAAAAATAAAAACATGTCAATCTAGTAAATGATGATTTCGTTTTTAAAGACCATATTATGAGCCGAAAAAAGATACACCCTACTTAGGACATTCTCAACCGACTAGTGAAACTGACGGCTTTGCCACGCTGAGACTAACACAAACGGAATCGCCGTAGGCATTGAGGAATGAATTAAGAACTTCTGTCTAGTATCTCGCAGTTACTTGACTAACTTGCGCCCTGCGGGCCTAATATGGACAAACTTAATATCGACGGACCTGAGACGTAATGACTACAACATGGCAGCTGAATACGGAATACATTGTCTTAATTCCTTGAATTAGGGAATACGGACTGCGAAAGCGAATACGCGCTGCTCTGAATTATTGACTGGCTGACTAGAGGCGGTTTGAATGATGACGTAAGACTTTTTTATGGATTGCGGCGCGGGATTCTATGTGTTATACGGAATTCTGTAGACTGCACAATATCTCCGGCGACTTTGCGATGACGCCAATATTATAATGTAATAACGCCGTAATAATGTAGCCGGTCATCAAAAATTCATAAGGTTTCAAGGCCTAAGGTAAGGAATGAATAATTAATTCCTTGTTAAATTAAGAATCAGATCTAGTGTGTCTCGAAATTGAATTTTTTCATTTAATTCATTCATTCAATTTCACCCGTGTCTAGTTGTCACACTGTCAAATAATAGCTTTATTTAATAGATCTCATACATTTTTAAGCAATTTTGGATATAGAAATAATTAGTATTTCCTGATCGTGTAATATTTTCATTTTATTTCTTATTTTAAGGATATTTCATTATTTCTTCGTTCAATTGATATTTTAATATAACGTACCTACTAGTTGTTATGTATCTAATAAATTTTATGTTAAAAATAGTGTTTTCATTTATAATACTGCTTCTACTTATTACTCGTAGGACAAAACATATACTCGTACACACATTTTTAAACGTGATATCGTATTCTAAATGAACGACGTAATCAAAATAATAATATAAATTGAAAATACACTTTGTATATACCACTTTACTGAAAATATATAAATATTTCTACATGTTTCGATAGCAATGCTATCATCTTCAGGAATAAATGAATACTAAAAAATAATTTCAAGTATAGAAAAATGATAAAAAATTTAAAACAATAATTTAAGAATATACAAAATATGAGCATAAACAAAAATGAATTAAAGTAGGTAAGTAACAGATTAAAAATGTTAATGACAAAATAATTATAAAACATTGAATAATATATTTAAATTAGAAATATAAATAAAAATTAATTATATTTTGTACATTCTTAAATTATTGTTTTAAATTTTTTTATCATTTTTCTATACTTGAAATTATTTTTTACTATTTATTCCTGAAGATGATAGCATTGCTATCGAAACATGTAGAAATATTTATATATTTTAAGTAAAGTGGTATATACAAAGTGTATTTTCAATTTATATAATTAATAATGATGCCACAAAGTTACCAAGTATTTGAAGAAATTATAAAATAATAATATATTTAATATATTCGAATGAATGATCGATTCGATCAATCGAACGGCAATAATATTACAGTAGTATAGTAATAATCTACGAAAAACATTATCCGCAAGTAAAAAATATATGTTTTAATCTTATTCTTTGTTATTAAACAATAAGGTTCAGAGAGTATGGAAAACACGAGTAACGAAAACACCTACTTAAGAACTTTATGTTTTAGATATATTTTGAAAAAATAAACGTTTGGAATGAAATAAAATATTCAAATGAATGCTTCTTTATTTGGAAATAGTTACTTTCGCTGTTAAAATTATTATGGCACCCTAATGACAAGCAAGAATTCACAACTTCATAACTTTATAAAAAAAAAATTTCGAGCAAGGCCAGGTACACAATAAAAATAAAAACACATTTAACAAACTAAAATCTAGAAAACATAAATATTTCAAAATAATCTCACTGGTTTAACTATACACCCACATTCTAGTCACACACACACACACACATACACTTATACACTATACACGTTTTTTAATATACCTTTTTATCTTTGCCATGTATCATTCCCTAGCATTGTACTAACCCCGCCCGATGGTAAAAAAATGTGTACAACCATTTGCTAGATATTACATGGAGACATGTCATTGGTGTCAATCCTCGTAATAATTTTCTAAAACCTTGTAATTTGTACATCATTCATTTTATACATGCATTGTTTGTTTCTAAAATAAATAAAAAAATAAATAAAAATAAGGGTTCGGCTCAAAAACCACAGGTCAACATCAACTATATCTTTTCACGAACAATAATTATAGGCGCACTACATGCAGTTTTCACAGGAATGTCAATATATTTATATTTTGGTAAGTAGGCACTATCTAACTATCATATTGATTATACCACAATAGAAATGAATTGAAACGACTGAATCAACAATCCCAAACAGTTTGATGCATAATACTTCTATACCAAACTGTTCTAGAAATAATTTCCATATTGTACACAGAATTAATTTCCCTCAAGTCCTGTGTCATCTTTTGGTATGCAGTTTAGAGCGAAAAGAAAAAAAAACTTTGGGAACACGGACACGCTCACAACACACTTCCATTAGTCGATCTCTTCAGTGCTTGAACTAAAATGAAAACAACAATTTTTCACTCACTCGTCAACGTGATTCGCGGCAGTAATTTACTATCGTATCCTAAACAAAACAAGCAGATTAATTTCATATTAATTGATGGATGTTCTTCAAAATTAGGAAATAGCATGTAATGAACGCCGTGAGTTGATATTTAGAGCGACCATAAATGTCATAACGGGGCCGCAATTATTCCCAAATTTACGGTAAATGTCGTTTACCATTAGTTAACGAAACGAAAGAGCGCCCCTGGCGAGGGTTCCAACCCGTCAAAAAATTTATAAAAACTCTCATGGGAATCTTTTCCACGTTAATATTCGCATTAAAAAAAAAACATACACATTTTTACTTTAAAGGATTAACGTAATTTGTCATGCACGGAATGTTATTACAAGTTAGAGTACTTAAACCAGTTATGTTTCAGCCAGGTAAAATTGTTTTTGGAATCGTATTTTAGATGTTCAATTTTGTTCAGAATCTGAATAAACGCAAATCTTTTAATATCGCAATGTGTGGGGGTTAGTGGAGTCCCACACATCCCATATGCAAACAATAGCGAAAATGTGTAAAAATTGTAGGGCCAATTTGGGAAGCGGGTATGGGTACCGCCGTCCCAGGATCAATTCATTAGATAACCAACACCTCTGCCATAGGTCATCCTAAGTGCTTCGCTATGGCAGGTGAGTTAGCAGGAATTCCTGGATTCTTGCGTAGAGGTTTGGCCAAGTCTCGGTCTGCCCACCAAGTGCGTGGTGGTTCGGATTAAATTAGGTAGATTGAGGAAGTCCCCCTGACCTCTCCAGCCGGACTCCCTCGAGTCATCACCTTGCACCGCAATGGGAGGGATAGATTAACAAGTCCGTCACTCCTTGATACTCTGACCCACAGATTTTAACTCATCCCTTTTTCCTTCCCATAACTTCCCTTTCTGTTCCCATAAAAGACTACATACACTAGTACCTACCTAGTTACTAATTTTTTCATTGAATCATTTAAATTATTGAACATAAAATATATATTTCACGTCTTTCACGTCAAATTCACATCGTTATAAAAAAATTGAGAAAAAATTGCCATTTATTAACGGGGAAAACAGATTACAACTGTAAGTACCTCACAGAATAGGGAATCCATGATCACGATTATTTTCTCAGTAAATCGGTTACACCGGAAATAAATCGATTTAGGCACCACGGAAATTGAAATTGGGTGGAAGAAAATATAATCATTAAAATAAGTAGTCCCAACGTGGCCTAACCACAGTTTGAAAATGTCTTTGAACGTCGAAACAGCTGTCACAATAAAAAACATTAACAACTAAACTTTGCGAACTTAATAATAAGATTAATTCGATTAACATTTTTTTTTATATATTAAATGGAGTTCTATGAATTAAAAACGAAAACAAATAATACATAAATAAAATTTTTTCGAAGAAGAATTCTTCTTCTAAAAGGTTTTCACTTTCTGATGTCATTATGTATTTTAATTAAAACAAAATAACTTTGTATCACTTTATTAATATACAATATTACTACATGTTTCGTGAGCGATGCTCACATCTTCAGGTATCAATGTATACTGAAGTTAACAATTAAAATATAGAACAGTTAGATTTAAGTGGGGAGGGGTGGTAGGGGAAAGACATATAATCAACAAACAAAAAAACTTTTTTGGTAACCCTATATTAAATATTTTCCCACTTAACAGGCCTTCCTACTCTAATGACCATTCCAACAACTTGACAATTTCTTAATTATACCTTTGTCACCTTCCTTTAACGATTGTAATTTCCTAATTATTTGTCTTTCCCCTACCACCCCTCCCCACTTAAATCTTTGTAATTCCCTAATTATTGTAATTTCCTGATTGTAATTTCCTAATTACTTGTCTTTCCCCTACCACCCGTCCCCACTTAAATCTAACTGTTCTATATTTTAATTGTTAACTTCAGTATACATTGATACCTGAAGATGTGAGCATCGCTCACGAAACATGTAGTAATATTGTATATTAATAAAGTGATGTATAGAAAGTTATTTTGTTTTAATTAAAAAAAATAAATTATATATGTACTTTTATCTTCATATTTTTAAAATGCTTAAAAGGTAAATACAGGTTTATATCTTCGTCAAATGCAAGATTTAATATTGCGTAAACCAAAAATCCATATTTTTATACGTAGCCGGATAAACGAACTCAAATGTGCAGTTGTAGAAAAAACCACAATGCTTAAGAGCTATACATATATTTAATTAGGTAACTGTATATTCCTTGTAAACTGATAATACCAAGGACTTTGTGTTTATGCCATTCACCCAAAACAGAAATTAATATTCTTCCCGTCACGCTTTAGGTCAGAGTGATCCTCCTTGTGTCGGTTGGTTTCCAGCCGTACAAATTTGATTTGGGAAGATTGAATCTCAACCGAATTCCCCACGATTGAATTCCTGATATTACTTCAAGGGGTAGTGGATTCTAATTCAATAACTTAATGTTTCCTCTTGCGCCCCCTGGGAACACCGCCGAGGCTAGCAGTTGCCAGGTGCATTTCACTCACGTTGATTAATCTGCAGTGACGGAAAACAAAGTTTCCTGGCAACATTTCGTTGCCGCTGGACTTTTATGAAGGGACTGGTTAAAAATTCAAATACTGTAAGATTTTTAATGTTATACGTCATAATAGTGACAGAAAATTTATACGGGTACTTACGACATAATTAATAAGGGAACGAACTTTCAAGGCGGTTAAGCGAACTATATGTACCGAGATTTTTATACCCGTATAAAATGAGAATCGATCATGGATTGGTCATGATTAACTTACCAAATTCAGCTGGTATATTTCTTTGACAAAGTCCTTAAAATTTCAATTTCTCTATGCAAATCTATAAATCAAATGGATAAATTATTTAAATCATAAATAATTTCTCATTCCTAAAAATCGTCTTATAGGTCTTTCTTACAAGTGGGGGTTGGTAATTCGCGAATTGCTCTAATATTTTACTCATTGGGCCTTATTCTATTTAACTGTTATGATCTAAAATATGTTCTTAAAATGTTACTTAATGTAAACCAAAGTGACATTCATATCTATTAAATTTTTAATTTACTTCTCTGTCACTTTTAAAAACATTTTCTTTTTTTTTTCTTTTTTTTATTTAATTCAAAATCTACTCCCACGACAAAAATATCATCGATAAAGACGATGACATTTTCTAGATCAGAAAATATGTCTGTATTATTGTACAGAAATTTTCCGGAGCAGAATTAATTCCATACGAGGGTCTTAAATATTTAAAGCAGACCTGCCAAAAGGTGTTTGGAAAGTACACACATTTGCACTATCCTTGTCTAAAGGTATCTCTAGAATCTGAAAAAACCGTTCATATTATAAGGCGTTGTTGGATCAGAGTTCAAAAAACTATTTTTATTCATAGTTTGTTGTTCTAAACAGATTATAGGTAAATTCTAATAACGTAACAAATGAAAAAAACAGTGCTATAAAAATCATCCCATTATTATTATTATTGAGTTCTGTTTTTTTTCTACTTTTTCCAACCACAGTAGAACTCTCCCGCGAAGTTGGTTTGGTAACCTTAATAATGGCTTTCATTCCCTCCAATGTATCCAATTCTTTTAATATTTATCTAGTAGATGAAATGGATTTTTTTTGGTCCGTCAATTTTTGGATGTAGGTACAGAATATGTGTAATAATGCCAAAGTAACTTTTAAAATTGTACAATAACAAGATACACGTATGATAAGGGACGGGAGATATAAAACGCATTAGTTTGATAACAAAGAAAAGATACCAATTTTTTTCAACCGGGCCATCCAACTCTACAATATAATTTCAGCAGAAATTATTGAAATGAATAGTATACTTAAGTTTAAAATAAAAATGATAATGCGAGTAGTTATGTACGCATTTTTAAATCACGGTAGGCTGTGGGACAAACAGTGGGTTAATTAATATTTTTTAAAAAATTACCAGACCTTTCGCAAAGAATGACTAACCTGCTGGCTTTCGCCGATGTTAGTTTGGATTAGCTACCACATCAAATATTCAAATAATCGCTCCATGTATATATTTTACAAGCCAATTAGTGGATATATAAAATTTTCGTATTCTTTTCAATCGCTCAAGAAACAACACCAACCTTGAATATCATATTTATTTCTATAGCAAACTTGCACTAATTGATATATACACCAAAAGATGGCACTAATTGCTACATTTGTGATTTGTACCGAAAGGTACGGCCTTTTTCGTCACTAACACAAACAAGTCTTCCCTTGAATGCGCATGGGGCACAAATGTAAATTACTTGTGTAGAATATATTTAACATTTGAATATGAAATGCGCGTCATTTTGGAGACATGGTTTCTGCTTTTGACGCGTATAGTAGAGCGGTCGGTAGGGTGCGCGCGATGCTGCGATTCATACCTGGAACTTTTGAAAGTGTAGATTGTTTTCTGGCAATAATTTAATCAATTTCAAAATTATTTATATTTATTACGTGAGTTAGGTAGGATAAGGAGTGCCTAGGTGCCTATTTGAAATGCATGCATATCCCACATCGTTATTATGAAGCAGAAAATTCTACGGGTCTAACATGTCATTTTGGCGAAAATCAAAAATGGGTCGTTTTAAATCGTTGAAGAAAATGTATTCAACATAAAAATAAAACTAAATGCCATCATTATTTTTTTCCAAAACTATAATTTTATATTCAGTTAAACACTAAAAATAGTCGATTACTTCATCAAACCTAGGAGTCGAACGAGAGATCTTGTTATATTACGTAAACTAGTGGCGACAACCGTCTCCCTTCAAATCCTTCTGGATACCAGCACATTTCTAGTTCTACGGTTCATCTGTATATATAGAGAGAGAATATATAGTGAGAATATGTTATTATATTGGATGGCGATGAATTTAAGGGGAGAAATTCAAATAAAAATTGCCTATAGATTTTATGAATACTCGATCCCACATTTTCAAAACATATTATGAATCACGATCATTAATTTTAATATAACTTTTTTATTTGTTATCGTACACGATCTACCTATCGGAGCCAGTGGAAATATAGCAATAGGAATTATTCGACCAGTTCGCAAAGCACAGCTAAAGCCAATTAAAACGATCTATTGATTGTGGATGGTGGCCTCTCACCAGGGAGATGCTGAGAGAGTCCTCCACCCTAAAAAATAATGTCACGGTGTAAACATATTTTCGTAAATTGAACTGTGAAATTGTCAATTTATTTTGTTTCATAGTCGTTAATCAATTTATCTACGCAAATTAAACACGAAACTGAAGACCTTTAGACAAGTTAAATCAAACTTCTTGAAAGTCAAACCGGATTTTAAAACTTAGAAAGCAATATAAAAGATCCCTCGATGCAAATACCGTAGAAATATGACGGACAGCTCCTGACATTTTCCATACATTGAGATGGCAACGTGCTATACTAGCACCTCTAGTAGTTGGCGGAATTCTGTTTTTTTTTTCATATATTTTAATAGATCTTCTGTGAAATGTATTCTTAATAAATTATAGAATATATATATATTTTTTAAATAAATATTATGTAACCTACGTATGATTTTCCTCCTTTTTGTTCCTCATAAATTAAAAAATATTATAGACTATCAGGTTTGTACAAACAGTTATAATCCTCGCCGATCACCACTCGAGCCCGGTCTGGTGGTTTAGAAAGGAAATAAAATACATGTTTAATAAATTGTGATAATTTTTCATAAATTTCATGTATTTCGGCTTTTTTAGCTTAACTCATTACAATTATTATCATTAATTTTTATTTACGTTTGCTTTAATGGGGACACTTAAATATTTATGTCTATTTAAAGCATCTATATATTAACCTTACCACTCCATTATTTTTTAATATTTGTTGTCAGCCAGCTATAATTTAAATAATGTCAAGATATTAATTTATTGATAGGCAAAAAGGTTATTTTATAGTAAAACTAAAACGGAAAACAGTCAAAATCTTATTTAAATGTCTTTTTTATCGAATAATCACAAAAAACAACGTCACGTGTCATGTTTTGGCCGCGAAAATACACCACGCGCACACATCTTATCTTGTCGGCCGCCAGCCGACAACTGAGTTGTAGCGTACAAATAGTGATGTCTGCTGGCACCCGACAAAGGAGTGGTAAGGGTTAATACTCTAATTACTACAGCGGTAATATTTTTCAAAAGTTTGATATTAACTTGCGTTCTTTCACATCTCGCTCTGCAACAGAGTCCATTACCGCATTAACCGCATTAAGTAAAGCCGGAGTTCATTTGTTTTTTTTTTTTAAGCATTCGTACTTGTCGATTGGATCTACTTTTACATGTGTTTCGAACTTCGATGAGGTAAAAATTTGCTTGGGCTCGTGATTTGGCTTAGTTCGTGCTTCGATCTTTAAAATGTTGAATTATTAAATTTCACACCACATAAATAACGACTCAAAAATTTCTAATTGCCTTATGAATTTATATTTTCAATCAATAGAGTCTCTACATTTTTTATTTTCAAATTTGAAGTGTTGAAATTATAGTGTTATAAGTTATTTTTCGTTACTTAAGCCGCGTTCTCAACCTCATCTATTACATGCGATAATAGAAGACCAGAGTTGAATCGACTTCACCTTTCGTTATGTTCTACATTATTGACCGGCAATATAAGCATGTGAACGAACGGTAGTTGCTACAGTCCATGACATAAAAATTATGATTAATTAAAAAAATATATATATTAATTATAACTTTTTTTTAAACGGTTTTTTCATAATTTATTATTTTTTGTTTCCAACTTTAATTTGTGAAACTCTAATTTAATTTCAGCTTTATTATTGAAAATAACAATTTAAAAATCAAATTACAAATGAAATCAACAAATAAATCATTAAGAATATTTGCACGACATTTTTGGTGTGTCTCTTTGAGCTCCGCGAGTACAAATTATTTGAAATAAAATAGAGATAGGGTAAGTGCGATATCAAAGAAAGATTCATTTTGATTCTATGAAATGGACCACAGAATAGAGAAGGTGGGAACCCGGCTTTAATGTGATTACATAGGTACGTACCTTCGCGAACTATCCATATTTGTAACTGAAGTAGGTACCAAAGAGCTAAAAAATTTTTTTTTTAAATCCAGATATGCGATAAAGTACCTACTTAAAATGTATTATAATAAAGGTCAACAAAAATCTATATTCGAAATGTGCACTATTTATTTATTTAATTCTAAAGAATGTATTTTATTGTAATTAAATATTTGTTTTCAAATATATAAATGATTTTTTAATTGTTATTCTTTAATCGTTTTCAATAAATTAAATGATTTTTGTAGCGCCGTTTTGGGGAAAAAAAATCAACGGTGGTTAGGTTAATATAATTAAGGATTAGGTAAGGTTAGGTTTATTTTGGTTTGGTTTGGTTATTGTTTGGTTTGGTTTGGTTTGTATAGGTTAGTTTAGGTTAGGTATTTTGTGGTTTGATTAGGTTAGGTTGGACTAGGTTAGGTTAGGTTAGATTAGATAAGATTAGATTAGATTAGGTTTGGTTCGGTTTGGTTCGGTCAAGTTGTGTATGTAGATTAGGTTTGGTTCGGTTTGGTTCGGTCAAGTTGTGTATGTAGATTAGGTTTGGTTCGGTTTGGTTCGGTCAAGTTGTGTATGTAGATTAGGTTTGGTTCGGTTTGGTTCGGTCAAGTTGTGTATGTAGATTAGGTTTGGTTCGGTTTGGTTCGGTAAATGTGTATTTTGAAGTTGCCTAAATGTGTATTTTGAAATATTAAATCGCTTGTCTCACATTATGATCTAAATTAAAGAATCATAAAGAAAAATTAATTCAAGTAGCAATATGCAAACGTAAAAATATGATTGTTTTTTCGTTTAATAATAAAGTTCAATCACCTCCGTTGGGTGAAACGAGATAACGCTAATAAGCAAATAAATATAATTAAAAGTGTTTTATTGTCTTTATAATCCACCAGACTAAGCACGAGCGGCGAGCGGTAAGGCTTATAATTGTTAGTATAAACCAATTTGCCTGTTTTTTTTCGTTTTTGAGTAAAACATTAGTAAAATCATATGCAGGTTGCCAAATATATATTTTTTTAAATTTTCGATTTCTAAATTCATTAAGAATATGTCGCACAGAAAATCTATTAAAATGTATGAAAGAAATCAATTCTTACAACTCTGGACGCTAGATGGTGCTAGTGTAGAATCTTGCCATCAAATGTCAGGAGCTGGAGGCATTGTCATTTCATTGTATTTGCTCGATATATTGAGCAGTCCCGTTTTAATTAATTGATTAGTTAAATATATTTATTATTAAGTTTACATTATTCAATTTACTTCAAAATAATTTCAGAGTAACTTAACATTAAGTGTTTCCAGGGAAGTCTTTCGACTTTAGTTAGGGATAATGGTAATGAATCATTCTTCTCGGGACAAAGCTTTCTCGTAATGGAAATTTATTTTGTATTCCGTTCATAAAGTTTTTTTATAATCACAAGATATTCATCGTAATTACTTTGGAACCATGAAGTCTTCAAATGCCGCCCCCTTTCAGTTTTTGAATATTTAATGGTTTATTTTGGCTTCTGCGTAAGAAAGGACCATCGTGAGTTCAAACCCTTTTTTTATGTTTTCATGAACCGATTACTTTGTATTTTTATATTTAAAAAAAAGGTACAACCACCCTAAGAAGGGATATTTCCTGGTGGCACAACAGTGATGACGGTATTATTAATTGTGTTTGTGTTTAATGTGTAGAACTATTTGAATTATTAATTGATAAACTAAAGTTCTTAAAAACTTAAGACAAGATTTTTGTGCATAGCGCAAAGGGTAACAATTATTTTTATAAACAATAATTATTAGCCTGAAACACTCATACAAATTGAAAAAAACCTTTCCGAGCAAAGATAAATGTCGCCGACAGGACTCGAACCTGCACCCTTCTGATGTCCGGTCAGATGCTCTATTTTTCTGACTCCTGACATGACCCGACTCAAGTACATATTTGGTTCATTCATAGAACCATATCTTACACTTAGTATTTTTCTCTTAGTAAAAGGCAAGAATTTTAGAAGCCTTATCAGTTTTACAAAACAAGTGTGTTTTTAGACTTTTCTTAAAGGTTTCGAAATTTGTTTTTTTTTATCTCAAACCAAATGGAAGGACATTCCAAGAATGTGTACCCAGTACATTTAAAGCTCTGTCCCCAAATTTAGGAGCATTCGTACGAGAGGGTTCAACCAATCCGTTCGACCCATCAGACTAGACCGATCTGAACATGAGTTACCTCTTAGTAAGATTGTTACGTAATGCAACCATTGTATGTACTATTTATGATAGATTTTCTATTATAAAAATAAATTTGGATATTTTTAAAATTTATAATTTCAGTCCACACACAATTCTACCTGTTTTCCTCGCTGTTCCCCATTTTGGACTTATGTTGGAATTCGTTCTTGACAAACCATTTTCTGATATTATATCGCCGCATTTTCTTGTGGGGTAGCCAAGAGTTTCAAGATTAAACTCTGTATTATTCAACATATTCCGGGAGCATACATTTTTTATATTAAAAGCAAATTTTACCACACACATTACAAAATGTGTCTGCATAGTGTAATCTTAGGTAGGTTAACTATAGCAATTTTCTAACCTGTATCTTCATAAAAATCTTAATCAGAAGTGGTTTAAAAAACTTAGACTGTTTAGTATAAATGACGTTATTCGGATTATTTTATGAAGAAGCTTTTAATTTTGTTAAATATTAAGAAGAGAACTGTTTTTTTTTGTTGTTTAATATGAATACCGAGAGTCACAAATGCTCTTTGTTAATCGGAGTCAGTGATACTATGGCATCTGCACTTGGGGAATGTTGTGAGACTGAGAGATAAAGGGGAGGGTAAGGAGATGGGGAAATGGAGAGTGGGAAATGGGGAACTACCTGGCTATTCAAATTTGGAAACCAAACACTGCTAAAGCTATTTTAAACAGCATTTCAATGTTGAATGGATGTCTTTCACCAGGGCGATACTGAAAATATCTATCACTCTTAAACGTGCATAAAGTACACTATAAATTATTTTATACGAATTAAACGTGAAATAAGACAATTTCATTAGATAAAATTTCCTTGCGCATTCAGGAATTCAAACTTGCCGCCTCCGGCAAAGTCGAGGACCTTGCCCCTCGACCACGGAGCCTGTCATTGCATGTAAAACATTGATCACAGCGTGACCTTTGGCTATTCTGTCTAAGCTTGTTTAAAGTAAGACAATAATTTCAAAAAACGTCGTAACGTTATTGGGCTTCAAAAGAATCCATTACATCATGTCGTTTGATTTTTTTTTCATTTCTACACAAAGGAAAAAGGTTTTGTAAAAAATGTTCACGTTAAGCCAGGTACAAACTACTGGTAAGTTATAGGGAGAACACTTTATTTATTTGCAGGGTTTCTATGGTGGCGACTTTCACATTCTGCTTAACCAAGAATGTAAGGGATTTTGCCATTTCTCGTTTTCTTGTGCGTAAAATACTTTCAATGGAAACATAAAAGCAACGTCGAGAGGGTGAAAAGAAAACACCTTTCAATATTTTATGTTTTAATTTGTTTCAATCCCCACTGTGTTCAGTTGGAAAATGTTCTGATCATTGAATTCTTATGCTTTCTTTCGAAAGTTTTCTTATGGGCTTTGTATTTATAAAATGCATTAGAAAGGGAGCCAGTATTGGAGCGTTGTACGATCTATTTTTTTATATTTTCAATATGAGAATAAAATTTAATTCTACTCAAACTTACACCTGCATCTACTTAAATACTTATTAAAACTTATTAAGACTATATCTTTCATGAGAGGGAAAAGGATCTTAAGTCAGACTTACGTATACAGTTGGGGAGTCGAATTTTAGGCGTATCGTTGGGTAAATTTGTCTCTGGGAGATAATATCCAAATTAATGCTTGGTACTAATATCTTTTTTTGAGTTAAATAAAACATAAATTACGGACATTACTTATTTTCCATAGATAGCAAAGCTTAATTTGGCTCTCATGAACAATTGATATTAATGACTTAAGACCTTTTTTCCCGTCCATAAAAGACATATCGATGACCCAGTATTAAACAGCAACTAGTAAAATTGTGCTGTTTTGAGATAATCAATGTTTTATATATTTATTAATTGATAAACTAAAGTTCTTAAAAACTTAAGACAAGATTTTTGTGCATAGCGCAAAGGGTAACAATTATTATTTTTATAAACAATAATTATTAATCTAAAACACTCATCCAAATTGAAAAAACCTTCCGAGCAAAGATAAATGTCGCCGGCAGGACTCGAACCCGCACCCTTCTAATGTCCGGTCAGATGCTCTACCGTTGAGCTACGTCGGAAAGTTTTTTCAATTTGGATGAGTGTTTTAGATTAATAATTATTGTTTATAAAAATAATAATTTTATATATTTATTTATCTCAAAAGATGTATGCATAAATATCAAATTGTATTAATTATTACTATTATTATCGTTCTAAATTGGATCGCATGGGACAATCGTCGGTTTTTAATGAAAACAATTCGAAATAGATTTGAATAAATCTGGGTACATTTGAATGTTTGAAGATTTTAAAACTGGAATTTCGGATCTTACGGAGTCAAACATTTTGATTTAAAACTAGCAAGAGCTCCTTTGGGCGAATGTTTTGATACCCATATTGTAATTTACGCTTTTTCAGACTTGCCGCAGTTTACTACTGTGCCATCGATATGTATACGATTTTCTTCAAAATTTATATTAGTTTGGTTTGGTACTTCTGGCGGTTAGAAGGAAATTCATTCTGCAGGCAGCTAAATAAAGGCACGACACGACCTTACGAAGCAATATTAAACGGTTTAATAAGAATATTTTTCGTCGATAATTTCTAATACTTTTGTAAAGATTAAATTATTTAATCCTGCAAGAGTATGTAGTCAACTAATAGTAATAACCCTCTGATTCACCGTATAAAAAGCTCTCATTAGTCACTTGTTTACTAGAAACATATACTAGTATATTTAGATGACATTGTTATGAACCATAAATGGCCATTGTGTTGGTTTACTGGTCACATAAGAGGCTCGCTTCAACTGAAGAGCGCGTGTTGAAAAAGGCGATGATTAATGAACCTTCGACAAAGTCAACAAACACCGTCTATCTTTATTTACTGAATGGAACAAAAAATCACTGTTGGAACTTAGTTTTTTGCAAGTGCAATGTTTTTACAAACAGACCTAAAACTCTCGGTGAGCTCTTGCTCAATATATGCTCAGTTCTTAGCAAATTTAGATCAACACAAATATTTTTAACTAGCAACATTTTATACAGGAATTAACATTTATTTAAATAGCTTTTAAATATCCAATTATTTGTAAAAAATATGACAAATTCCGTTTAGTTTTTTATTAATAACTGATAATATAATCAAAATGTTTAATAAGAAAGGAGATTTTGTAAAAAGGGTGTTGAACGGTGATGTGTTTTGGATTTTTTTATTTCCTGCAAGAATACTTTATTTATCAGCAACTTTCGGGTAAATGGGGAATGTTAAATTAATAATCGGCACCCAAAATGGCACTAACGCCACTATCTAAATTTCGAATACAAACTTATCAATCTTAGTATAATGATTTATCTGTAAATCTGAGTGTTTATAAAAATGCCTAACGTTTTCTTTGAATAAAGTTCTTGAACAGTTTTTTTTTAATTCGTTGAAGTACACATTAAAATGTCTCAAAGAGATGTTAAAACCGGCGAAGGCCTTTTCAAATGTTTTACCTAAAATTCCAGTATGTATTTCATATGGAACTTAAAAGCTTAGAGTTTGACAACTTTTTATTGAATACCTTAGACATTTTCTTAAAATTTACGTATAAATCATTTGCAGTTGGTATGGCTTTCGTTAGCAGACTACAAAGTTAGCATTTTTGAATGCTGGCCTTTAATATATACAAAAATCGTAATCCTGAACGAATCTAGGTTATACCACCAGACATTTTTAAAAATTAATACTCTACATACTCCACATTAGTGATGGATATAATCGATCATTTATATTCACAGCATTTGATGCTCTGAAATGACATTTTTTTAATTTTTCGTTACCGATTTTGCATTAGGATCAAACATTTTATTTGAATAAAAACTTGTCTTTATTTACTCATCTCTTAATAATTTAATGGTGATGGTTTTGATTTCGTTTTGCCTTTATATTCCACATATATGGATGCGAAAACAACACTTCAATGAATTTTAAAATAAATTAACCGCACCTCCACAATTTTTATCTTGCATGAACTTATAGGTATTCGAATTATCCTCTACAAAAATATACGCGCTAGTTTCGAGCTTCGGTATTTTGATCAAATTTGCAAGTACACTTTTCCCACTTGATGGAAGACTGAAAATTAAATATTACTGAGCGGCACGCTAGCAGGAATCGGCATTATCTAGGAGAAATTTTTGACGGCTTTCAGTTTTTTCAATCGGATGTTCAAAGTGGTTAAACCACATATAACTAAATAACTTAAGACAAGATTTTTGTGCATAGCGCAAAGGGTAACAATTATTTTTATAAACAATAATTATCAGCCTGAAACACTAATCCAAATTGAAAAAAAAAAAATACCTTTCCGCGCAAAGATAAATGTCGCCGACAGGACTCGAACCTGCACCCTTCTGATGTCCGGTCAGATGCTCTACCGTTGAGCTACGTCGGCTTATCGCAAACCCGCCAAGTTAATCAATATATACTAGTGTTTCATTCAATAATTACTGTTTTTATTATATTTTTTCCTGTCGGCGACATTTATCTTTGCTCGGAAAAGTTTTTTTCAATTTGGATTAGTGTTTCAGGCTAATAATTATTGTTTATAAAAATAATTGTTACCCTTTGCGCTATGCACAAAAATCTTGTCTTAAGTTTTTAAGAACTTTAGTTTATCAATTAATAAATATCTAACAAACTAATCATAACATTATTCACGCAAAGTCACAGAGTTTACGTCTCTTTTTGGAATATTCTCAGTTTCTCCTTTTTCTTCTCTACCTCGTCACGCCTCAGTGATCTCAGTTCTATTTGCATTCCGTAAATTTTTCACTTTTATGACAGTTGCATGCCTCACCGCCATATTATGCACTTAACCTCGCTTCAGTGTACAACTTTTAACGGTGTTTCTAATAGTGAGATAAAAACTAAACACAATTTTCATCTTTCTTTTAATCATCTATTTATGAAGGTAACCTTTACACTTGAGAATATTTAATTTTGTAAAGTTTATCTCCGCATTTCTATAAATTACTTAATACACATCAAAGGTGAACATATTTTTCATATACACATAATTCAAACGGTAGGGGATGCTCTATTATTTTTACTTTATTTTAACTCGAAATTTCAACGTAGGCTTTAGCTTTAGAACAACGCGAGCGTCATAAAGATATTGTCTGATAAGCAGAAATAAAGTTTTATTACCCAGTTATATAAATCTCCCCTCTAATTCGTGATAAAAAAGGGTTTTTTTTACATGGAATTTCTTAAACCCATTTTCAAATAGGATTTTTTGCTACCAATAACTATTATTAGGTATTATTTCCTAGGAAAGATTCTTCAGAATAATGGATGGCAATTATTCCTAAAAAGGGTCTAGAAAAATTGCATTAAAATGTTTCTAGGAATATGTCCTGAGGGATAAATTCTTAACCGAATATTTCGGGCTTTGATAAACTACAGACTATTTTTAAAACAGTATCGGATGTTTAAAAAAAAAAACAATTAATGGTGTTGCGAGCTCAGGCATTTGGGCACAGTCAAAGTTAGAGATAAGTTAGCCTTTCAAAAGCTGGGCGTTCTGCTCTGAGCTCTACAAACTAGCATCGTCATCTCAAAATAAAAAAAAAAATATAAATATTGATTTTTATTTTTTTTTTAAATTTAATAAAATCAAATTTAATAATGTTATTATTAAGTTCTGCAAGTATTTTTAGTTTTTTTATTTTATTATTGTGACAGCTGTTTCGGCGTTGAAGGGCATTTTCGAACTGCCTCAGAATAACTAGACAAGAATAACGCTAAACAAGTGCTTAGCATAAGTCACGTATATATGGAGACGGTTGACATTTGCCGCGTGTGAATGGCAGCCGCAGCTTGGCTGTGAAATGACTTTCAACGTATTTAATATTTCCTCCCTTTTACAGAGATGGATATCTTAACTGTTGGTTTCACTCCTGCCTCTCCTTGAGCATCTATTGTGCCACATCCCCAAAGTTGACACAAGCCACTAGGAAAACCTTACGGGGTTCTGTATATGAGAAGAAAATTTAAAAAAATATTTGTCAAAAAAAAATAGGAGGAACTGGTATATACTACTGGGGTGTTTTCTTCAATTTCCATAAAATCCTTAACATAAGGCTTTTTTCATATACGTTATTTTTTATATATTAAGTAATTTTAAAAATAAATCCCTCTACCCGCTATATACCATGTAGACATTTTAATATAAAAGCATCACAATTTTCTTCTTTTACTTATTTTCTTTTATACTAGTCATGTGTGTGTACGCAAATAAATGAGGAACGATTTTTACTTACAGCTTATGACACATTATAAACCAGTTGCACGTAGGTAAGACACAATAAGAGAGGTTTTTTTTTACTTTTGCCGAACAAAAACAATCATTCTGGTAAATTAAAACATAAAGATTAATGATGTTGTTTGGACGGTGAAACAGATTCCTACAGTTACACTATGAAAGGATTTTTTCCAAAAAAATTTACTTGATTAATTTAAGACATTTAACAAAAAATATAACGTAAAAAGTCCCGATAAACTACTTTTTTGTAGATTGTCTAACGGGAGCTTGTTGTACCTAACTTTTTCCTAAATTTACAGTTAAGGTTACAAAGTGCATATATCTATTTAAAATAAAAACATATTTAACAAATTTAAAACATAAAGCAAAAATCTTATTAAAAAATACATAAAAAACATAGATGACCAGAAATTCTAAAAATCCACTATGTACACTAAGTAACCGAGAATATGCCAGTTACCAATATGCATTTTTAAATTCCGTTTTAAGGTAATTTCTCGTTCATTTTTTATCCCTTTAAGTGAGTTTGAGAGAAAAAAACATGAAAATTATTTTTATCCATGCGCCGGTGCTAATCGTGTCACGAACCGGAACATGGTAAAGCTATTATGAAGCTCTACTGGCCATCCGACTATCCGCTCGCGGCGCAATGTATGCAGTATGTACGCTGTGCATCTACCGTAATTAACCTTAGGACGGGCCGACAAATCTCTTTTTGAATTTTGATACATCAGGTGTCTGAAAAGTTGCACTTTTTTCTTTGATACTGCAAGGCTAATATTAAAAAAAAAAGAAATTCCGTAATAATTATTTACGGTCAAACTGCATTCCCAACATTCTTCCTTACCATAATAAGCGGCAAATACCAACCTACCTACAATGTAAAACTGTTAAAACGTGAACATAATTTTTTTGGAATAATCACACTAATTTTCTTCCTTCGCTATTACTAATAATGAATCTGAAAATCCAAAATGAAATTCGCGCCTCTTCTACCTCTGAGATAACGATATCCGACGGCCTCCATGGTTGAGTGGTTATGATCCATGGCTGCAAATCCGTAGCGGCCACGGGTTCAAATCTCGACGTGGCAAGTAAATTTTATAATTTTGTGTTATTTCACTATTAATACATGTAGTAATAGTGAAATTAATGAGTGTAGATATTTCCAGTTTCGCCCTGGTGAAAGACGAATTAAAATGTTGAGACAAACGGTTTAATACTTTAGCTGTGTTTGGTAAGCAGAGCTGATTAGCCAGGTTTTCTCTCACCATTCTCTTCCACGTCTCCTTCTCCTTCTCACGACTTTCAGCCCCAAAACATACCTCAATCGGGGATGCCATAGCCTCCTGGCTCTAGATGGTTGAGAGTAGCTGGTACACTTGTATGATACTCACATTAAAAAAAAAAAACTAAAATCTCTAAGAAAAATCATCCATACATTGATGACCCACCCTTATATACAATATGCATTAGACCGGGCCATCAATGAACGATTTTTTGTTGATAATTTAAGGATCCTTGTTTTTTTTTCACGGATAAGTACAGAACAGTATAGGATTAGAGATAAGTACAGGATTAGACCTTGAATATGTATTGAAGTAGAGGCAGACGAACAATAAAAAATGTTCTGTTGAACACTTTGCCCACTGGTTGGCAGCTAAAAGTGGCAAGGAATATTTTAAATTTATTTTTACATATTATCAGTACTCGATTGCTCAATTTTTGACAACCCTGGCGCATCCAAAACCAAAAAAGGCAGTGATGGCCCAGCCTAATGTACGTGGAACGTAAGTGCTGTATGTATAATAAAGTACAGTGTATCCGACGGAGGGCTGCCACAGCCGCGGCAGGTAGGACGCGGAGGCCGCACTTAGAGCTTCGGGAATCTCGTTAATTGAAATAGGCAGACAGTCTTCCCTAACCCATGCGCCGCCGCTTAGTTTAGGTTATTTTCTGTCAAAGGTAATTACTAAACACTTATCTACTGGAGGCAAAACAATTTAGATGACTCTATCGGTGAGAACCGTTTTCTTTCATTAGCGTATTCAAACCAATTAGAAGAACGGGCAACGGGAGAAAATGTGATGCCAAATTAAATGGTAAAAGAATCAAGTGGCACAAATAAGGGGAGTCACGTCAAGAGTCAGAACAAAAGAAAATTGAGTATTAGACAATGTATGAATATAAATGAAGTAGACTGTTGTATCTGTGTTTCAATAGGATTGTATTTTATTTACAGTAATTCCACACGGGTAATAAATAAATTTAATAATTATTTGTAATAAATAATTTCTCTCAAGGCCTATGCCATCTTTGGGGATGCTATGTGGAGGGTCTTTAAGAGGATAGGAAGGAGTGAATCTGGGTCTTAAAAATATCCATATTGCAGGACGGAGGAAACACAGTGGCCGGCAGATAATTGAGAGCAGTCGAGCTGGTGAATACAACAACGAGCCTTAGAATCGACCTGTTCTCATGTGACAAATGTCAACCGTGTACAAATTTGAGCGCGCGTTTGGCCTGTTTTCCGACTGTGCTCTCGTGCCTAAAGGATCAATAACACTAGTTCCTCAGAGCATCTTCCATTAAAATACCGGTAGAACAAGGACAACATTCCCACTTGATGTCTGTGCTCCAAAGATTGCAATTCGTTTGTTAACATAAGGGTTTTATTCAAATATTTTGGGACTCCCGACCAGAGGTGGCTGCCAAATTCTACAATAGGGCACACTTGAGATTTATACAGGGTCAGCAGTTGTGTACTATTAGAGTATCTGCGGGATATATACAGTACGCCTAGCTTCTGAGAGGCTAACTTGCCTTAGGGTTACACCAAGCACATCAATGGAAGGCATGTAGGATATTTTGCCACTTTATATAATATATTTCATATAACTCACTAACCACAACCTAACCTAACTGGCATGCTATTTCCCGGCTGAGTTACACAATAAATGTAAAGCCACATACTCGTATATCGGCACACAATCCTCGCTCCATCAATGTTCGCGCAAAATGCATGCCCTTCCACTATTTCAACATGACCTGAAGCGAACATTTGAGTCACTCGATATCTTCGCGTCTTCCGGAAACTTCTCCGACTCGAACTTCCATCCACTTACTCGTCTAATAATGTTTACCTGAAACTCCTAGAATTTTTTACTGTTTTTATTTTATCAATTCAATTCAATTCCAGTGAAAACTCGGGTATAAGTCTGTGAAATAGCAGAGCGAGGATCCGACATCGCTAAACTATGTGAAAGCAGAGCTTCCCCACTTTTTGTTTTACGTGAAAACATATATGTTATCTAAGATTTTGAAGCGCTTGATTCTCCCGTCTACATAGTTGAAAACTTGAAATGAAAATAGCTTTTGTCTTCTTTTATCAAAATTATATTGTTAAAGTCAGCCGTTTACATTGTTGAAAAATATCTTTTACCTTGTCGTAGAGGTACCTACTATATAGGTATTAGCGACGTTGCGTTGTTATTTGTCGTTTTTTCCAAAAATATGATAACATCATAGAGGCGCTAAGAAACTATTAATGGGGTTACGTAGATTTTAACGATTTTCGTTCAACGCCAAACAGTTTCGGATTTACGTTTTTTTTCTCTAAAGATTTATTTCATAAATTGCAAAAAAATGTATAATCTTGTAAAAAATGCAAGGCGATATTTTTTTTGAAGAAAATTTTAGATTTTGAAGAAAAAACTTTTTTTTTTTTAAAATACGAGTAAGTGTTGTTGTTCGAGTTAATTAATAAACTTACCAGTAAGTAATATATTGGAAAACCGAGATACTTGTTCAAAGTTCAAATGTGTGTAACTATAATTTGTCCAAACAAATCTTAACTTTTAAAAACTTTTACTCGACTTTTTGAATTGAGGCAATTGAAATAATTAAAAATAACAGCACTATGTCATAATGGGAACAGAAATACCACCATTTACGAACGTTTCAAATTGCATATAAATTTCAATTAAAAAATATAACGGTTCTCCTAACATCTATTGACTTATTTTACAAGTCTGGAAACAAATCTTGAACATGAAGTATGATATCAGTGTAAATGGCGTAAATTGAACTGGTCTCATTAGCTAAGTTGGTTAAGCGGTTACCCCGAATAGGTAGAGGTCCTGGGTTCGAGTCACAGATGCGACTGAAATCTTTTTAATTTCTGTTGTTTTTTCGGTTTTGTGGTTCATGTGGGATGTGTTAATATTATCTTCATCAATGATTAAAAAATTATTAACGTGTTTATTATTTAGATATCTTAAAATCATCATGACGCGTTCTGGTTCCATGACAATTCTGTACAGTGATAAATCACCACACTTGTGAAAGGTTATATAAAGTCATTGTTTGATGAAAAATAAAAAAAAATGGTAACATGGAAACCTAAATAACAAAGTTTCTGTTTTCAAAAGTGTGCCGAAATCTGGTACAGTGCGTTAAGATACGTACTTCGAATATTTTTAATCAAATTTTAGGTGAAATGCATTTCAGGAGGAAAAAAAATGTCATGTTTTTTTTATTCAATTTTGCTGACAGGAATTCAATTGCGCCGGTCATATTTAAAGCATGCAATTTGCATTTACCTTCGAAACTTTCATCATACAGGGAATTCGTCCCGATTCCACATTCCGTACGTTATCAAATTAATTATGGTAATTTTTAATATATTTACATTGGAACATTATGAACAGTTAAGGAAGTCTGTAAATTGTGGTAAGACTACGAATTACCAAAAAGCAAAAAGTTTTAATCTTGCTTCCCAGGGTTTATATATATCCTTCGAAGTGTTTTATTCCTATAATCCTTGGGTAGGTATTAACTACTGTATTCGTCATTAACTTACTGTCGAATTGTTGTGTTATTTTGACGCTTTGCGCTCATTCAGAACTGAACAGTGAATGCAATAATGAAATACATCTATGACCTACGGACTTGTCAATTTTATATTTTTTTAAATCTAAAAATAATTCAGATTACCATTTTAACGTTGGTTTCCCTGCATTAATGATTTATGTAAATCCAAGATGGACGACAATCCTGGGTTGAATGTCAATTTATCCAATTTAAAGGGGATGAATAAAGACCGAAAATATAAAATAAACATAGAAATCTGGTATAGAAACCATTAGAAGATTGACAAATGCGGGAAATGGTTACACGACCTTTAAAAACAAAGCAGTAGGAACTACTAAAAGAATCCTTAAAACTGGTGGGTGTATGAATGATGTATGTAACATTTTGTTACGTAATGTTTTTCACGTGTTTTTCTTCATATTGGTGTTTTCTTGTGCTGGCCTTAAACATTACTTTGCAGGTCGCTTACAAAATCAATATCACAAATGATATATCTGTAAATTCTATTTGGGTAGTTAGGAAAATATACAAGGTTTCAAAAGACAACTGCCTAAAACAGCAAATCTTAAAATTCTATGAAATATTTCCCAGAATGTCTTAAAATAGGTGCAGTTTGAAAAACCAGTGAAAACAATTTAGAACATTTTATCTAAAATTTAAGTATCTGGGTTTGTTTTGTGAAGCTGAATAACTAAGGAAGGAGAGGAGACGGGAAAGGGGGAGGTCAGGAAATATATTCTTCTTCAGAAAGGCCTTCGCCAGGGTGTTTAGTGACAGATCTGAATAGTTAGGTATTTACAAATCTTCCTCTTCCCATCTCCTTTCTCTTCCTACTCCCTTCCGCTTCACAACGTACTCCACTTGGTGATGACATAGGCACATTAATTCCAAACAGCCAGGACTAAAGGAATAAAGGGTCGTACTGAGAGTATCTACCACTCTGGAAGCATTAAAATTACAGACATATTATCAACAATAAGAATGCTGTCCTTGTTCTACCGGTATTTTAATGGAAGATGCTCTGAGGAACTAGCGTCATTGATTCCTTCGACACCGGTGCATTGTCGGAAAATACGCCAAACGAGTGTCCGACATTTGTACACGGTTGACTTTTTCACATGAGAACGGGTCGCTTCTACGACTCGTTTTTGTGTTCAACAGCTCGGCTGTGGAATGATCTGCCGGCCACTGTTTTTCCTCCCTCCTACAACATCTCTCTTCAAGACTAAAGTTCCTCTAAAGTAACCTCTAAAAGACTCTCCACACAGCATCACCAAAGATGATATAGGCCTTGAGGGAAATTATTTCCCCCAGATCCTCCTGTGAGGAGTTACTTAAAAAAAACAGGTGTTCAGTTTTACCTTACCTTACAGTTTTTTAACCTGATAGTTAACGTAGAGCGAATGAACGAAGAAAGGAGTGTACAAAGAATATATGACGCGAATGTGAATGGAAGAAGAAACATGGCACTATCAAGTGAATCAAATACTTGAGTCGGGCCATGTCAGAAGCCGGAATAACAGAAGAGAATGTATGAGACGTTGTATGAATGTGAATGAAGAAAGAAGTGTATGCCAAGATCGAGTTGGTTGGCGATCCGTCATCTCAGTCTGCCCCAGCGAGAAACCGGCGTGATGGTTAATTTATTAGTTAGTTAGTTAATTAACATTATTCGTTAAATAGGTTGCTGTTACTATGTAACGCTGAACTCAATTTCGGTCGGAAAGGCGCCCATGAATATATTACCATATATGAGTAAATGCACAATGTTCATAGGTGAAGCTTTTGGAGTTAAGTGCACTTCGTTTTAAATATCGCTAAAATGACATTTTATATTTGAATATAATTTTTTCAAACGTGCACCATGTTATATTGAATTAAAGCGCGAAAATTTGGATTTATTTGGAGCTTTCGAAAAATTCGCCGTACATTTTGCTTTACTCAATTCTCGTTGAAAGCTGTTGCAGAATTGATGAAGCCGTATATGTAACGTAACAAAGCAGTGAAGCGCTAGTAGCTTTCGAAAATATTTTGTGAATAAAAACTTACGTAAAATGTTTTCATGTAACTTTTATTGCTTAGGTAACATTTTTCGTTAATATATAAAATTATATTATATTTAAATAATAATATACGTAAACAAATATGTTTTAAGGTATATCCGAGACACTATTTAGATTGCAAGTAAATTCGGATAGAACTTTTTAATCGTACAAAAAAGCTGTGGAACGATAATATTTCATAATCCTTAAACTGAAGTATGATGTCTATCAAAATTATGGAAATTAGTGAAGTCTGATTAGCTCAATAGTTAGAGTACTGCCCCCATAAGACAGTGGTTCTGGGTTCGATTCCCAGGTGTGGTAGTTACCTTTTTTATTTTCTGTGTCGTTTTCTGTTTCGCATTTTACCTGAGATTTGTGAATTTTATCCTCAATGATTTAATATTACAATAAGGTTTCCAAGCTTCAATAAGTTATTCGAATAAATTATATTCAATGAAATTAAATATAACATTGTTGGATTAGACTTCAGTTGATCGATGTATACACTCGTATATTTATAACTAACTAACTAACCATCACGCCGTTTCTCCGCAGGGGTAGGCAAAAGAGACAAACCGCCAACATATTCATGCATCGTCCCATATATTCTCTTCCATTAATCTGTTTCTGATATGGCCCGACTCTGGTATTTGATTAACTTGATCGTGCCATGTCTTTCTCGGGCATCCCCGATTTCTTCTTCTATTCGCATTCGCGTCATATATTCTCCTTACACTCCTTTCTTCGTTCATTCGCTCTACATGCCCGAACAATCTAAGCGTCCCTTTCTTAATCTCACTTATTACGTTTACATTAGCCCTACATTATTTGCGAATCTCAAAATTTTTCACGCGATCATACATATTTTTACCACACATCCGCCTCAGAGATCACATTTTTACAGCATTCAGTCTACTTTCATCCTTCCTCTGCCAGTTCCGTGCCTCACTGCCACACATCAGGATTAGTATCAGCACTTCTTTGTGGACTGCTAGCTTCACTTCTTTAGATACATTTTATTATCGTCTATTTATCTTTGTTAAAAACGCTTTTTTATCTTACAAATAAATAAATAAATACAATTATCATTGTCATTTTCTAGAAATAATGACTCAAAAATTATTTTTACCAGTGCGCCCGCGCCTGCGGAAATCATTCCGTAAACGTGAACATGGCAAATCCATTTTCAAGCTCTTCGGCCTATCTATCGGTATCCAAAAATGTATGCTCAATATATGTAGCGAATGGTCTACATCAGAGGTCGGCAAACCGCGACTCGCGGGCCGCATGCGTCAAAGACACGAAGCCCATCGTGTGCACCTCTGCCGCAAATGAATTTGAACATCTCTGTGCTGATATGGAAATATTGGGAAAAAAAGCAAATGTGAACTTAGTTCACAGCACAAGTAGACTGCTTTTAAATTTGTAAATTGTTTTTTTTTGTGTTTAATTCGTAGAACTCTATTTTTTTTAAATTTAATGTAAATCAAATTTAAAAATGTTATTATTAAGTTTTGCAGGAATTTTTAGTTATATTAGAATAGATGATTTTAATTAATTTCTAACTAAATCGGTTTTACAGATAATAAATCGTTATTTTTAAAAACCTGACCAAATTAGAATGAGGAGAGAGTGAATGAAATAATATAAATAAGACGTCACAATGTGGATTAACCACAGTTTTTTAAATGGCCTTGAACGTCGAAACAGCTGTCATAATAATAAAAACTAAATATGCAGAACTTAATAATAACATTATTAAATTTGCTTTTAAAACCTTGGAGACGGTATTCGTGACTCACATGATCAATTGAAAAAACTAGATTTTGCTGTTCTTTCGCTTTTTAGTTCTAGATGTTCATGCGAACAATCTATTTTAATATTCAATTTATTTTTTATAACTCATTGAAGTTTGTAAACCTCATTGTAATATTTTAATCATTGAAGAAGATAATATTAATATATCCCAAATGAACCACGTAACCGAAAAAACAACAGAAATTAAAAAGATTTCAGTCGCATCTGGGACTCGAACCCAGGACCTCTACCTATCCGGGGTAACCGCTTAACTAACTTAGCTAATGAGACCAGGTCAATTTACGCCATTTACACCGATATCATACTTCATGTTCAAGATTTGTTAATATTATCCTCCATTTTAATAAATCCCATATTATTGGCTGCTATCCTTATGATGATTGCAATGTTTCATCCCGAACTTAATTGCAGGAAGGATAGCAGGATATCAGGATATCATCATATTCGCCTTGGCTCTATACATGTCAATAAAACTAGTTTTGCATTAATCAAAAGGCCGAACGATATGCATTGATTTTTTTTAAATAATAATTTCTATTACAATATAACACAATATATTTGTTAATCAAAATATTATGATTTATAAAGCCGCTGAGCCTAATTTATTGAATGGGATTTAAACGGTCAAGTGTGACATGATTTAATAGGTCAAGTGTGACATTATTTAATAGGTCAAATGTGACCTGATTTAAACGGTCAAGTGTGACATGATTTAAACGGTCAAATGTGACATGATTTAAATGGTCAAGTGTGACATGATTTAAACGGTCAAGTGTAACCTGATTTAACCGGTCAAGTGTGATATGATTCAAGTGGTCAAGTGTGACATGATTTAATAGGTCAAGTGTGACAAACTAATACGATATTTACAGGAAATCCTTTTCTGCTCCCTTATCTTGTAATAGTAATTTGACGGTCTCTGTGGTTGAGTGGTTACGATCCTTGGCTACGGAGTGGTTTCAAATCCCGGCATACGCAAGTAAATTTTATTTGATTAATATGTGTTATTTCTAATATATCTACATATACATATATTTGTTATTATTAATTAAAAATAATATGTACCATATTTGCGGCACGTTCCAGCGTGGAAGATACTCACAAATGCCCTGGTGAAAGACCACCATTCTGAATCAAAACGTTGCTTGAAATAGTTTTAGCCGTATTTTGTGACCAGATCTGAATAGCCAGGTGCTTCCCCACCTTCCTATTTCCCATTTCCTTCTCTTCTTCACTACCTTCAACCTCATAACATAACCCAATTGGATATGCCGTAGTCTCACTGGCTCCAGACGGTTGGGAGCAGTTGGAACTCTTGGAACTCGCATAAAAAAATATAAAAATAATAATTCTTGGTATATATACATCCCGATTTTCAGAGAGTGTGGGCATTAAGGAAATGGCAATCATTGCTCATGTTCGCTAAACGTTCTTCCATTTATCAGAATGCTTTGTTGACCGATTTTGTCCGTGTTTCAGAAATCTCAAAATGTTTAAAAATAATATGGCGTCCTTTTTTCATATTTTCTTAGTTAAGCCTCCGCATTCAGAAATTCTATATACCATACGTATTACACACTTCCCCTGAAAACCTGAGTTTTTTATGGCTTTTAATAAATACGTTATTTTTTAAGATGATTTCTATTCATAATATGTCTGGTTGAAAAAAAGTACTTATATAAAATTCCCTCCATAGAAAAAAATCGTAAAGTGCACTCCGAAAATTATGAATAACAAGTGTGGTTCTGTTATTGGACATGTTACAGAAATGAAAGAATTCGAAGCGTTTCTTCAATTGCTACTTGAGACATGGCACAATCAAGTGAATCAAATACTTGAGTAAGGCCATGTCAGAAGTCAGAATAATAGAAGAGAATGTATGAGACGATGTATGAATGTGAATGAAGCAAGAAATGTATGCCAAGATCGAGTTATATAACAAATAACCATGTAAAACTATCATCTCTATAAATAATTTTTTTCTAATAAAACTGTGTTCATCTGAAGCGACCTGCCAGGTAAGTATGTTTTTCTCTATCTGTTTGTACGTAATTAGTTAGGAAATATTTGTACAGCGCACTTGAGGTGATTTTTCACAAAAACGGCGCTATACAAATCATCCAACTATTATTAATTATTATTATTTGGCGGTCCGTCCTTTCTGCCTACCCCTGCGGGGAAACGGCGTGATGGTTAGTTAATTAGTTAGTTATTAAATATTTTTAAAACGATAGGTTTCGTCCCAAGCGTTATTTATGTTAGCGCGCTCCCTCTCTCTTCCGTATTAACATCACCTTTTCAAACAATATTCGGTTTCTATTGGAAAGGTATCGCTGGATCTTAAATGAATATTTTAAAACCTAAACAAAACAGACCTAAATAAATATAACGTCATCGTTCATTATGCCAAAACTCGATGTTCAAGAGTTTTGTATGCCTTAGCGCACATATCTTCTGTTTTATATCTAATTCAGATACTATTTTGTTTTGCAATATTCAGTAGGAAATAGTACCTGAACAATTTCTCGCCTTCCTATCCCACTTCCTTCTTTTCAATCTCATAACATTTCCTAAATTGAGGAAGCCATAGTCTAAACACTACCTCCGGAAAACGGGAAACTGTCGGTAAGGTAATCATATAAAAAAATATATCAAAATAAAGATTTCTATATTATAGAACCAGTGTCAACACCCTTGCCGTCAATAATATCTAAATTTTCGATTTTTTTTTTAATTTCTATAAACCAGTACAGTGAAAAATCAATTAGTAAATCGGTCAGTAATTTATCGGCGTGAAATCCCAGTGGATGGGGATGTGAAAGTAACGGGTGACATTTGACACGATTATCCGCTCAGCCCGTCCTTAAAACACCCCCGCCATATATAGCATTATTATTTTTATGTCACTCACCTATCTCTGCTATGGTACGTGCCCGAGTCGAATGTCACGACTAAAAATAAATATACATACGACTGCAGTACTCCGTGGAAGAAATAATATGTACTGTCAAAATTCTGTTTATTGTGCGCAAGATACGAACTGAACATTCTAAGAATAGCTGTTTTCACGACGATTTTAATCTTTTAGTTAATAAATTCTAAAACTTCCTTACGATTCAGCCTTTCAACACAACGGCGTTACCGCCATATTTGAGATAAATATACATTTCACTGCGGATTAGATTTGAAAATTAGTGAATTTTTTTTATATAAATTAACGTCATACCTTCATAATATATTAAATCCATTAATCTAAAATAGAGTAAAAAAACATATTTGTGTTAAATATTTGGATTTCTTTGATTCGTGCATTTTACTCATTCCTCTTAGCTGTCGATGATGTATTCGATCTTAAAAGCGAATTGTTTTATTTATTTATTATGTTTTTAGAAGTAGCCTAAATTAAAGGCTTGTATTTATGTACTTATTTTATTTTACGCACAGCATCGAAACTTAGAGAGAAAGTTTTTACAGCATTAATGTGTTACGTAAATTTTACTTCCTCGTGCATTGTTTTTGTATTAGATAAACTATGATGAAGTATAAATAGAAATATATAAAGTTCTATATATATATACTACACATATGTTCACAAAACAGATATTTTATATTACCACCAAACGAAATAGACTACTTGCTATAACACGGCCCAAGCTATCGTAGCAAGTAGGGAAAATCCGTATCTATTAATTCCCTTAATGTATAACATTATTTATGCAAATTAATGATTGCTACATAATTTCAAAATGTTATAGAATGTTAATTTAAATAAGCTATCTGTGTAATAATGTAAAACTAATAAACTGAGTAATGTGTTAAATAATATTTTTAAAACGTGTAACAGTAACATAAAATAGAAGAGAAAATCTGAAACACATTATAACACAAATCACTGAAACTACTATACCTGCACTGTTATAATTTGTTAGCTTAATCAGATCTGGTATAGATTACGCTTTATTCTATAAATGGAGTCAGTAAATGTATAAACAATACCCTCAAACTTTTTGCTCAGATTATTCATCCTATTGGTTAGTGAGTGTGACTGACACTTGGTTGTGTACGTGTTACAGAAAATTGTTAAATTTTGTCTAATGTTCCTCGTCGGTACATGGAATTTAATAGTGGCAACGATGGTAGTGCTGTAAATTAGGCAGTTAATAGCTCTGTGTAATACAACCGTCTCTGAAATAATTCTCCTGTCAGACAGCATAAATAGATGCAATCGATTCATCAAACCTACATAACGAATAATTTCAATAAGAAACGCTAGTACATTTTATTTATTTTTATTTTTACTATTATAAAAGTTCATTTCCGTAAATTAATTAAATTAAATAGTTAAGTTAATTTCCAAACCTTTTTTTAAAACCCACCAAAACGGCTGAAATCTGAGCGATAAGTAGCGGTGAACGCGTGACGTCACACAAGCATTATTCACCAACACCGAATGAATTTACACAGAAAGGCGCGAACAAGCTCGTTTTAATCACATTAAAATAAAGATTTTTGCATTCTACTTGCAATTATATATAATAAAACTTAAGTATTCATAATCGGCGTTTGTTGATCTATATTAATATATAGTTTATAAACCATAATATTCGCTAGAGTTCCTTATCGGAATTTTGAGCTTAAAATTCGTATACGAAATCTATGCTGAAGCTGTTATACTCGTACATATATTGTTAGAGTATACTTTATACAAAGGGGACCAAAAAGGTTAATTATACTCCATTTGGCCTCTAACTAATGAAATGTAGAGCGTTCTCATACAATGTAAGGACTTAAAATCATTTGAAGTTCTGCAAAGGAATTCAAGAAAAGTTTTCATCGAATATTACACCTAAATCACGAATTTGTAACACTGGTGTCAATTCAATTCACCTTTTCATGGTATTCATAAAACATTGAGTATTTTCAGCATTAAAAAAAATTGAATACTTATGTGTTTAACCGGTAACGTACTGGATATGTTTTTGGATAAGCACAAAATCACAGATCACACCTCTTCCGGCTGACTTTTTGCTCGTATTAAGACTTCGATCAAGGCGACAGATAGTATTGTTAACCGAGTTTCAGTTAAAAACAAAATATTTAGTTGGTTCAATGAGGCAAACGCATTCATCGTGCATTTTGATAATATCCCGTCTAAAGAGTGTGTTATGTTTGTTCCGCAGTTTTTTTTTTGTTGGCCTTTCACGATTTGGGAATTCCAATAAAATCTTTTTTTCGCAAATCGATATCGTCCTTATCCTTCTTCTCCTCCATTTCGTTCCAGGGGTCAAGTAAATGTTGTCTTTATTGAAGAGTTCCATCAAGTTTGATTTTTATTCCGTAGGACAAAAAAAGTTTTATTAAAGTGAATAAGTTTCGCCTCATATTCTAATTTAGTTGGCCTGGTTTTCTTTGTATTTTTTCGTCCAACCCAGTGAATTCTAATTTCTTCGAGATTAAACACGCTATTTTACCAAATGGGTGTTAAAACCTTTTTTTTCGTCCTCCAAGACACTGGGTTTGAGTTAGAATTACACTTGATACAATGACTTTTAAGTAAAATCACGTTCTTCGAGCGGGTCCTGCGTTCCTCTATCTCGGCGAGCATGTCACAAATTTGTGTTGTTTTCTGAGTTGATACTTTCTGTTCGATGATCTTTTCATATGTAAAATGTTATGACTTTTCCGTCAATGATCCCTACTCCTAGATTCTGCATGGTTCCAGATGGATTAGAACGTTCGGCAAGCATTTTTGACATGTGATATTATGTTATTTTTAAAGCGGTTTCAAATATATATTTTTTTTTTATTTTTTTTTTACAGTCGAAAAAAATACAATTCAAAAAGTCCCGATAAACTACTTTTTTGTAGTTTGTCTAACGGGTGCTTGTTATTAAAAACATAAAATTTACAGACAAGGTTACAAAATATGTAAAATAAAAACATTAAAAAAAAAAACAATATATAAAATAAAAACATAAAAACCATATGTAACAAGCTTAAAACATAAATATTTATAAAGAATATTATTCTAAAATATTTCTGCAAAAATATATTTAAAAAATGAATAAAATAAAAGCATAAACGAAAGCAATAAATCATAAATAAAATAATATTTCCTTATTTCCAGTAAAATAGTTCTTTCAGCTAGCCAAGTTTTCAATGTGTTTATTAATGGTTTAGTTTTAATACAGTTTTTTTTTATTTCAGCGGGTAACATATTTATACAACTAGGAATCATGTGTTCTGAAGTTCTTTGTCCATATTTGTTTTTATGCTCAGAAACCATTAATCCTTCATTAAAATTGAGACGAGTATTGTAATTGTGCTCTACTCTATTTGTATTAAATATAGGGTTATTAATGTGCTGAAATATAATTTTGTACCACAGAATTGATCAAACTGAAAGTAATAATTGCACTATGGATGTCATTTATCTCATTCTTGGCATTATTTAAGAAAGACAATACATCAATAGTATTCATTGCGGAATAGTAGTTTTTTTGATTTTTTAATTTATTCAGCAAAAGATATAATATGGACGTCAGTCCTGCTCACAAAATAATTAACACTAGTAGGTAGCTGGAATGTCTACAAGTGATGTCCAGTGAGTGTGTGGAAGAATACGACGATACTACCATATTCTGAAACTAGAATAATATTGTTAGATATTTAGATTGACTTTGCAAAAAATTTTTTTTGATAAAAGAAACGCAGTGCACTAAAACTTTTACAAGTAAAGTATTGTGTAGGCTTTTGGAAGTAGGTAACGTCGATTGCCATCGTGGGAACGGGAAGGTTCACTTATTTATGATGGGGAAAACACAAAAAGCCCAACAATTCTAAACCCTTAGTGATGCTCATCACCTTGAACTTTCAAGAATTTATGTATATTATTGCAAAAAAGATATTTCGTTATACGGCAATAACAGAATAACTAGGTACCAAATGGCACATCATTCTGGAAACGACATAAAGATATTGTGTGTCCATTGTAATATTCTTGAAAAGGATTGTTTGTTATCATATTTGTGGTCATAAAACTTTAGAGTTTGTATCTAGCAATTTACGACACAATAAATTTTGTCAGATATTTTCATAGAGTTTAAAACCGTTATACAAATTAAAAAAGAAATATATTTATTAATTGATAAACTAAAGTTCTTAAAAACTTAGGACAAGATTTTTGTGCATAGCGCAAAGGGTAACAATTATTTTTATAAACAATAATTATTAGCCTGAAACACTCATCCAAATTGAAAAAAAAACCTTTCCGAGCAAAGATAAATGTCGCCGACAGGACACGAACCTGCACTATGGTAGAGCATCTGACCGGACATCAGAAGGGTGCAGGTTCGTGTCCTGTCGGCGACATTTATCTTTGCTCGGAAAGGTTTTTTTCAATTTGGATGAGTGTTTCAGGCTAATAATTATTGTTTATAAAAATAAATATATTTATTTTTATATATTTATACACAATTGGTTTTATTTACAATTTTGAAGCAGATAATTCACGATTGAATTGAATTTTAATATGACTTTTTTTACTAAAAACCTTTTGGTCTGAGACAAGTCTGAAGATGGCCCTTGTAAGGCAAAACCAACAAGTTGAACAAGTTAGGTATTTTACAAGAATGCTATAAAAAAGACACGCATATCCTTTTAATTTGTCTATAGATTATCTAGCTTGTATTTACAAAGTTGCATAATAATGTGCTGTACATTAGGAGTTCACCTGTTTTGTGGAGGACATTGTGTAATCGTTTGCAACTACATAACTCAAACCATGTTTTGAGTTTTTTTCCACAGATTTCTTTCCATCTCATATTTGTCGTACTTTCTTCGCAGTTCTTTTCCCCACCGTCTCGGCGGTTCGTGCTTCTGACGAATGTAAACACTCAAGCATGTTGAGCTATATGGATGTACGGCTGTGTGGTGGTATGAACGTAGAAGAAACAGAACTGGCAGAACAGAACTCAGCGAGGGTCGAGGGGGTCCTCTGACAACCACTTCAAACAATCCCAAGCAAAGAGGGACATGCGCAATGAAACCAATGATGAAAAAGCATTCACGGCTACATTAAGGTAATCTAATCTCATCGAATTATCAAGTAAAAAGTAATCTAGGTATTGAATATAATATCATATATATGTAATAACCATTCTATCTCCTTTGTAATTTATACACATACGTATTTGAATTATTTGGGATTATGCTACATAGCTCGCAGCCCGGAACAAACGATTATGGATATTGTTATTAAATTGGAAGATAATGGCCCGCAAAGTTTTTATTGCCAGCTTATGGAAGCGACAAATTTCGCCGGATATCTGAAAATCGAATTAAATTCGCAGACGTTTCTTTGGGAGGACTACGTATTTATTAGTATATCCCGACCAAGTTATGATAATTGAAAAGTATAAAAGAATAATTTTCAAAAATAAGCTAGACTTTTTTTTAATAACTTATACGTACATATCGATACCTTAGTTCAATAGGGAACTAACTCAAAATATATCATTTTGAGAAAACTGAATTTTAAATTATTTCATAAAGACATCAGTCCGATATAAAGTTATTTTGTCCACCTATAATATAACAATATATGCAATATGTAAGTAATTTCTCAACCTATCATATCATAGGTGTAAATGGCTATATTTATTAAGTTCCAAACTGAAACATTTGAGATGTTTCTCCATTGATCTAAGAATGTGCTGATTTCATTATAATTCCATGAAGAATTATCTGACTAAATAATTAGGACGAATTAGACTTATTTTTTTTATTGAAATATGAGAAGGGAGAGTTTCTTTACCATTTTTCATCATGAACTCAACACCCAGAATTTTTGAGTTATTTCCCTATTGAACTAAGGTATCGATATGCAGCGTCACATTCATTCGTCGAAATGTGTTTAATTTAATTTATTTTTATTTTTATACATATGTTTTTATGTTATAAACGATTTTTCAAGTACATATTAAACAGTGTTATGGAGTTACATTATTAACCAATAAATGAACGAATTTTTAAATTGGGAACAATAAAGATAAAAACCGAATAACAATATAATCTAAAGCAGTTCGTAAAGCTAGTTCTACTTAACGCCATAAAATATGTAATTATGAAATATATATTACATGGGTATACGTTTAGACATAAATATCAATAATAACAATAAGAGAAAGAATTTTTATTCAATTAAAATTACTCACTTGCAAAATGGAAGGAACGATGACAGAAAAAATGATTTTTTTTTTCATTTAATTACTGAACTACTGTGATTTAATTCAACTGACATTCCTCAAAAAAATGGAGGAAAATATGATAAAAATTTTTTACCGATTTTTTTAAAAGTTAGTCATGAATTTTTGAGAGGTTCTTGTTAAATGTTGTTATACTCGTATATTGCTGGAACATGAAGTGTCTATTACTAGTACCTACCTACCTAGATAGATATGTTTTAACCAGAATTTTAGACAAAGCTTTTATGCTGTAAGAGCTACCATTCTTGAAGTCATGGCACGATCAAGTGAATCAAATACTTGATTCACAAAAAGAGGAGTAGGCCAAGATCGAGTTGTTTGGCGGCCCGTCCTCTCTGCCTACCCCTGCGGTGAAATGGCCTGATGGTTAGTCAGTTAGTTAGTTAGTCTTTCTTACATATAACTGCTTGTTCGGATGCATTTTAAAGTGAGAAAGAAAAGCTTGGTCATCTTTACATAAAAAAGTTCATCGTTCTCCTTCATCCCCTCTGTTTCTGCTCCGAGGTCGGTATGACCCGCGGAGGGGCGGTGAAACAACAAGCAGAGGAGTGAAGTAGAAAAGTAACTAGCAGTTCGATCGTCCTGTACACAATACTTGGCCGATCGCTGACATTCTCATTAAGAATCATAAAATATTTTTAAAAAATCTGTTTTGTACGGATAATAGAAGAGCTGATTGAGCATGGCATAAATAGGTTTTAAATATTTTGTGCATTCTTATTTAATTTGTCCCTAGAAATACAACATTTAATAATAAGTTACGTTTGAATAAGCATAAATGGTTTGGAAAGAAAGGAACATAATATTAAGTAGTGCAATGCTATTTTACCTAATTAGACAAGATCACAAGCTGGTTTCCAACAAATGTTGAATTTTTCTCGTTCCCCAAAAGTTAGTCAAAGATTACTTTACACGAACCGGCTGCTTGTGCTTCCCCTGTTCCAACAGATGTACCTATGCTCGATAGAGAGTTTTAACAAGATTATCCGGCTCATTTACGTCTTATGGAGAACAGTTTGTTTTATTAACCACCCAGTGTTACTTCAATTGCTCTCTTTTACCAGATTGATTGTGGACATATATTACAGATAAAGGGGTCATGCTCAGAATAACAATAGCAGCATTGATCATGTTAGTACCATGGAGAATTAGTTTACATCAGCTTGAGAAAATACGCCATTTTGTTAAGCGACTTGTTTCTGGAACGAGTTAATCTTTCTTCCAACAATTCACTCTCTCGAATCTCCTATTTAGTATTAAAATGTTGCTTGATAGGACTTTAGCCATGACTTTTTTCAACCGTTGAAACAAAGAAATGACGAACGGGGCGATTATTATTTATTATGTATACAACAGACAAAGGGTTAACATAAAAAAAATACAAATATAAAATAAAAATAATAAATACCAAACCGTCCAATAATGGTGTACAACAACATGTAAAAAAAACTAATAATTTGCAATTACAAACAACAACAAAAAGTAACAAGAGAAAACAATGTTTGGGTCAGGTAAAGTTAAGTGAAAATAAGAGATTTGAGAAAATTTGTAAAGTTATGGAGGCTATCACCAAACATGTCCGCAATCCTGCCACTATATGGTTATGATATCAATTGTTACTATTTACTTATTAATATTAACTTAATAATTAATTTGTATTATTATGTGCTTATTATTATTATTTAATTATAATAATCTAATTTTTATTATTTATTTACTTATTAATATATACTATTTTTTATTCGTGTATTATTATTTACTTATTAGTATTTACTGATTATTATTAAATTGTAAAGCCGCTCATCTCAACACAGGATTGTCCTAGTGAGATGAGTGGCTAATGTTTTTTTTTCATAATTAAATTTAATGAATTTAAAATAAATAAAAAATAAATAAAGTGAATGTTGTCTTGAGTCGTGCCGATTTGGGTTAAACAATATTGCAGCAACATACTTAAATGTTAAAATAAAAGTTACTACAAGAACTTCATGATACATTGGTTAACTTGCACAGTTTCAACAATGGTCTGACGATCAAAAACCTTCAAAATGAGGTTGGTTGTCAATTTACATTTCGCCACGTTCAAAACGGAAAACCTTCTGTAAACTTGTGTTTTACTCAGAACAGCTTCTTGGTAACCTATTTGTAGCAAAACAACTATTTTCGTAGCATTTTTCCCCAGCGGAAGAGAAATTATGTTGCACCGCGTTTCTGAAAATAAGGAAATTCCGCCATTAAAAATCAATGAATGCTTTAAAAAGGCCTCGCAAAAAAAACACTGAAGCCGAATGCGACCTCTTAACAAAATTTCCGCTGGCATGCTGATGCGGAAGGGTAATGGAACCCTCACCTAATAGGTTTAAGCTTGTATTAGAAAGTGCCCGCCGGGCAGGAGAAAAATCCGATTACTTATAGGTCTCCCTACCTAGGTATAGTGAACATGAATCTTGTACAGGCAATTGCTTCTCTGTAAGAGGGGAGCAAATTATGAATACTTAGAGCGAGTGTTTTATGTATTTGGTAAGTGTGTTTACTAGAGATGGAAAGGCTGATAAGGATATTAAAAGAAAAGAAATTCGGAAAACTCCATTAGTGGAGAACCGAACGCGAATGGCACTAATTTTAAAGAAACAAAGTTGAAAAAAAGAAAAAGAAAAAACACAATGGATTTCTGATACTAACCCTATTGTATGGCAGTTAGGCATGTAACTGACTGACTATTAAAATTATACGAGTTTCTAGTGCATTTGTGGGACGTTCCAGAGTGTAAGATTCTCTCAGTATAGCCCTGGTGAAAGACTAAAATTCAGAATCGAAACCTTGCTTAATTTTTTTTTGCAGTGTTTGGTTTTTCTGAATATCCAGACACTTACCCACCTCCCTCTGCCTCATTTACAGCAACCCTCATCCTCAGAATATACCCCATAGAAATAGACCCACTGGCTCCGGACGTTTGGGAGCAATTGTAACTTTTGTGCGGAATCGCATTAAAAAGGAAATCCCTTCCTTCGTCGCCATCCTTCAAAAAAATTAATACGTCGTCCAATCGGTACAGTCGGTAGGTCTCCGAAAAAATTGTTCACATACTTTGTTCAGAAATTATTCCCCACATAATTGAAAAAAAAAACTTTTTTCACTCAGAATTTACAAACTCCTTGCGGCAAAATTGTTATACTATGCAAATAACTCGAGAATTTTTGAAGCGGAAACTTTTTACTGAATTTGAAACGATGCTTTGTGTTTAGATTTGCTAATTAAATTTTCAGTGTTTTACTTTCAAATCTTTTCGTTTTACATACGGAAATCCTTAACCCCTATGGTGCCATCTCCATTGATGCATTCCGAGACAGTTTTCGGATTTTCGGGACAAAGGTTGAAGAACGATCTTTTTTCACTGTTTTTTTATGCATAAATGAAATTTTGGGAGTGATCTAATCAACCCACATTTTCATGGTAATGGGAATCCTGACTGCCCGAAGCCATCACCATGTTGCGTTCATCCGTCAAGTCATAATATAATGATGAAGTTTTCAGTAGATACTAATAGGACGTAGTTATGCAGAAAGCGTCCAATCCAAAAAAAGAAAAGCTAAAAAAGGCGTGTGAAAATTTGACAATACAAAATCATATTACGGCATTTGTGGAGTGGAAGCAAAATTCACAAAAATTCCGTTTTAAGTGCATAATATTCATGGAAGCGGATAGAAATGTCGGTTTTTTTAATATAATTTTTGAATTTACTGTGTATCATTGTGCTGAGGAAGCAAAGCGCATACATTTAAGCGTGTGTTGAAAGTTATTCAAATTAAACTACGAGACTGTCCGTTTGCCCCGGGGTTATCGCATCACAAACAATTAAATTATTTAATCATTGAAGATAACGTTAAGAAACCTAAATAAATACGAAACAGAAAAAGCCACAGATAATAAAATTATAACGATGGCATCTGGGAATCAAACCCAGGACCTCTGTCTCACCGGACTAGTACTCTAATCACTGAGCTAATTAGAACTTATTACTTTCTATCATTTTTATCGATATCACATCTCAATCTAAGAACTACAGTTAACATTTTCAAGTAATTTTAATGAACGAAGAAAGGAATGTAAGAATAATGTATGACGCGAATGTGAATGGAAGAAGAAGCCGGGGACGCCCGAGGAAGACATGGCACGATCAAGTGAATCAAATACTTGAGTCGGGCCATGTCAGAAGTCGGAATAATAGAAGAGAATGTATGAGACGATGTATGAATGTGAATGAAGCAAGAAGCGTATGCCAAGATCGAGTTGTTTGGCGGTCCGTCCTCTCTGCCTACCCCTGCGGGGAAACAACGTGATGGTTAGTTAGTTTTATTTTTTACGACGAGATTTTCTAGCATCAATAAGATGTTCAAATATTGAACATTAATTGGACGTAGTTATGGAGAAAGCTTCCAACCCACAAATTACCAGTAATCTACTATTTCAAGGTTTCCTATACATAAACTCGAAAATTTTACGTGCTAAGAAGACCGAATTAATTAAAGATGTATTAATAATAATCAAACAGATTTATATTCGTTTTGAGATATTTTTATTGAATTAAAAGTAATAAAATTATGACGATAGGTTTAATTTTACCCTCGTAAGAAATAATGGAAAATATCTCCCAATGAATAATCTCATAATCTTGGAATGTTTAATTCTCACGCTCTTTTTAATGCGATTTTCGGCCTACCCATATTTAATTTGAGCATTTCAAACGTGGGAACGCATTTTCATTTCGCCATTAGGAATAAACAAACAAAAAAAATCGCAAGAAACAATACCAGCTTTGTTAAATAATGTTCGTGGTAAATTTGTCACTTCACGGCATTTCTTAATTGCACGGGACTGAAGAATTTTTGATGACTTGCTTTTTCGTCGAACGAAGGCAACACTTAAAATTGTCAGGTTGGTAAATTCTCGTAAATATCCGATATTTTAAATTTATGTTTAGGTACACGCGCTTATAATTTCCCAGAACTTGGTAGATGTATCATTTTCACAGCTCGCCGTAACTAGGTAAATATCGCTATCAATAGGCATTCGTGAAGAGATGTGATTTTTCTATTACTACTACAGATAAGTACATTGTATAAATTTCTTTTTATGAAAATGAAATAGAAAAATAACATAATGGAGTTTTCTTTAAAATAAGTATGGGGAAAAACCAGTAGAGGAGCCAATGGAAGTGAGACGCCACAATAATATTTTTGTATGTGGTGGAGATACGACGATGTTACAAAAAGTATTCGATAGAGGCTCCGGAGATGAATGAAATAAATCCATGATTAACCGGCTGTCATAACGTTTGTGGCATTGGTGATTACTGGTGATTACACGCTTAATGAAAATATAATAAAGTAAGTGAACATCTTTAAGAGGAACGGATGCGCTGCCTGTTTCATACATAACTTAATTTTGTATTTGAGGTCAAAATATCCATCCATACTGAATGTATATTTTTTAAAATTAAATGTTTAGTAACTATCTAGTACGTATGAGAGGGATTTTATTTATTTTTGTTTTAAATTATGAAGTATAAGGCCATGAAAAAATACATAATTTTCATATTTTTGGAGGCAACTTAGAAAATTGTTTGCGGGTTTATTGTATTTAAAAAAGAATTGATATGTACTCATAAATATGATTACGTAAATAAAAATATAAAAACAAAACATTAAAAAAAACCTTTTTAAAATATTGAAATTATGTGCGAAAAATTTGTGTTACAACGTAAATTGGTCGTTTTTAATTTAATTTAAAGTCCACCATAATGCTTATTTTAATGTTCTTTTAAATATACATTTTTTTTTCATTATATTTTCAAAGACGGGGTAAAACTTTTTTTTACCCCGTCTTTATTAACAATAACAATAACAACAATAATTTAACAATATTTATTTTTATTGTTCCACGTAATATTTTTTTTAATTCATTTTAGGATGCCAGGGAAGTACATTCGCAGAAACAACGTTGTCAGGTGAGAGTGTACTGGGGAGAATGTTATGCTGGCCAAAAAAAAAAAGCATCCGCATTGTAAATATCAAATGACGAGATTAAATGTAAATATAAAATGTGGATTTCCTATTCGAATCTTTGCAAGATGACTGCAGTACGCGAATATTCCATCTGCTTCCAGATCCTCACTGAAGCTCTAACTCTACCATTTGGATCTAGATCTGCCTAATTGTGACAGACGGAGAAAGTCCAACAAGAATACTTGAGAATGCAAATCTCATTTCTACACTAACAAAATAAACCGTTAAATTTAAGCGATAGTATTAGTTGATATTCCCAGAAACTTTAAGTGATAAAATAACATCAAGTAACATGCCGAGACCAGAGAGGAACAAAATGCGGAATCTGGTTTCATCATCTTCTCACCAGGGTTCTTCGGGGCCTATTGAAGGGGGTTTCAACGTGCGCGATGAGTGTTGGGAAAATTGTTTAGTAACAAAATAAAGCAAACTGTATCTGATAAATTCCTTCGTAATTTTGCCTAAAATAGCTCCAACCTCAGCAACCCCAAAAGGGAAAATTTCCACTTGCCAAAAACAAAAATTAGCCTTATGGCATATCACAACAATGCGTTACATCCTGTTCTCACATTGTGGGACGGACGTCACTTTCCATCTTGCTTTTTTAATATTTTTTATTGCTTGAATTTTCGTGAATTTTTATTTTTATTGTTTTCGGTAGTGGATTAGTGTATAAGTTCAATAATGAATATTAAATTTAATTTAATAGAAAAATCGTTTTAAAAATGGGTGGCGTATCTACTAGTTTTACTCTATCCATGAAGATCGGAAAACAGCAATGTATTGATAATATTCGTTTTGTAATTTTTTTTTATTTACACTAATGTGAGAGTCAAATAATATATATGTATTTATAATCGTCATCACCAACTCTATCATGGAGATAATTCATAAAATTATGGTCATGGGAATAGTTTATTTGCATTGCTATGTCCATATACTATAGTAATTTATAATAAGTCTAAAAGCGATCCATAAAATATCCATTATTACGTCACCACTTACTTTAAGTAGGTATTCCAAATCGAGCAGAAGCAAAAATAAAAATGGTTACAAACAAAATTATAACAATTCAAAACAACAAATAAATATTATATCTAAGTTCATTTTTATACATTATATTTATGGCGATAGCCAAGTTTTCACAACCCTTTCAGTCAAAAACTATTTTCAGCTAGAAATGACATAAAGGCATAGAACATAGGAAAACAATTTATGTATCAAAAAGTAAGGTACCACTTAATACCTATTGTTTATTCCATATTTTTAATAAGAAACACAAAACCAACGAACGAATCTTACAACTCTGTAACGTTAAGTTTTCAAAAATCAGAATTAATTTCAAATCTTAAAAAACAACTTAATAATAAAAAACTAAAATTAACTCGATTACTTCAAATCTTTTCTTTGCCGCCGTATGATGATTGTTAATACGCTAGGGACCAGTGGCGGAGGTAATTAAAATAAATATTCCGTCTCAGCCTGTCAAACAAATACGGCCGTAGCTCACTTATTCCCTTTGAATCAGTTCCCAGTGAATAAGTAAACATGTACATACAACCATTTCGTAATTGGAGCGTCTTTACATTACCATAAAAAAATATTATCACAGGTCCTCCACGAAAAAAGCTTAATAATGATTTTTCTATTTTCTTTTTAAAATTACACTTGCATAAAAATCGTATTAACCCACATAAAACATAAAAGTGAGGTAAATAAACTTAAGGGTATACGAAATACGATAAACATATTGTTTTAAATAGAAAAATATTTATTAAATATTTTATAAATTTACATAGGCGTAGCATTTATCAAAATATAACCAGAAATATTACTTTTTCTGACCGTCCCATTATAAGTTTTACAAAATATTTAAAATACGAATATGATTCTTAAAACGGAGAAAAGTATTTTTAATCCTTTATCGTTGCGTTTTTGTAAATAAACATAACCAAAGATTAGTAATCCGCATTACAAAACAAACAAAAAAAAACATTAAATTTCATCTTCATGAAAAAATTAAACTACATACTGTTTTTTTTTTTTAATTTATCAAATCGACAAACTACAGAAAAACCTTCACAGCATTTTATAAGGATATTCAACTTTTTAAATGTTTTTTGTGAAACATGCGTAGAACGGCCATAAATATGTAATATTTCTGATTATATTTTAATAAATTCTAAGCCCATGCAAATAAAAAAAACGTAATAAATATGTTTCTCTTTAAAAACACCATGTTTAACGTATTGCACAATAATATTATCACTATTTTGAATTAATAAATAATAAATCTCCGACGTCCCTCTCCCCGTTAAGGAAATGCTCATTCGGCATAGAAGACAATTTTTATTTTTTTTTATTTTTTACGAAAACTATTAATATTCATAAATAAATGACTTAAAAATTACTTTGTAATATATATATTTATTTCGAAAGTATTTCGAAACGGATTTCGAAAGCGATGCTTTACTCATCAGGAATATACAGGATACATATACATACATAACACATATATGTATATATTGATAAAGTGGTGATTACAAAGCAATTTTTAAATCATTCATTGATAATGACGCCACAATATGAATACCAGTCTTTTGAAAAAATTATATTAATATTTAGTTTAAAAAAAGTAACGGAGATCTACAAATTAAACACAAAAAAATAAAATAAAATACAAACAAAATATATACGTGTATGCAAATTGTTAAAAGGGGTATCATTATAATACATTTTGTTATCACTCCAGAACTGTAACTTATTCTAAGGCGTGCTAAGTATGTAAGAATGGTAGCGTTTTAGTATTGTAAGGCTTTGATAGATTTAAGGTTTGTAAATTTTGAATTCTTTAGAATGTCTACGTTTTAATACGTTAACGTAATGTTTTATTAAAGTAGAAATTAAGGTATGAAGTTAATAGGTATTTCAGCCACCGTAATAAGGGGAACTTAATTTAACTTAATTTTGGATTTGAGGCCAAAATACCCATCCAAAATGAATATAATTTTTTTTTTAATTAAAGGTTTAGTAAATACCTAGTACGTATGAGAAGTAATTCGTTTATTATTGTTTTAAATTATGAAGTATGGGCCATGAAAAAAAAATAATGTTCATAATTTTAGAGGCAACTTATTATTTGCGGGTTTATTGTATATTTTTTTAATTATCATATTTGCTATGTAAATATGATCACGTAAATAAAAATTTAAAAACAAAACAATAAAAAATAAAAACTTTTTTCGGGTCGATATTTTAAATTATGTACGGCAAATTTGTATTCTTAACGTAAACTTATTAACGTAAATTGGTTATTTTTATTAATTGATAAACTAAAGTTCTTAAAAACTTAAGACAAGATTTTTGTGCATAGCGCAAAAGGTAACAATTATTTTTATAAACAATAATTATTAGCCTGAAACACTCATCCAAATTGAAAAAAAACCTTTCCGAGCAAAGATAAATGTCGCCGACAGGACTCGAACCTACACCCTTCTGATGTCCGGTCAGATGCTCTACCGTTGAGCTACGTTGGCTTATCGCAAACCCGCCAAGTTAATCAATATATACTAGTGTTTCATTCAATAAAAACAGTAATTATTAATTATAAAAACAGTAATTATTGAATGAAACACTAGTATATATTGATTAACTTGGCGGGTTTGCGATAAGCCGACGTAGCTCAACGGTAGAGCATCTGACCGGACATCAGAAGGGTGCAGGTTCGAGTCCTGTCGGCGACATTTATCTTTGCTTGGAAAGGTTTTTTTCAATTTGGATGGGTGTTTCAGGCTAATAATTATTGTTTATAAAAATAATGGTTATTTTTAATTTAATTTAAAGTTCATATGCTGATTTTAACATTTTTCTTTATTTTTTTATTTTATATTTCATTATATTTTCAAAAAACAGAAAAACTTTTTTTTTATATCACCTTAGCCCCCAAACAATTGTTAAAGGTGCCTCTAAAATCGCGAAAAATCAATTCTTTTAATGGCCTATATTTCATAATGTAAAACAAAAATAAATAAATTACTTCTAATGCGTACTAGATATTTACTATACTTTTTGATGAATAAAAAGATCATTACAAGTTTTGAATGAAACAGGCCGTGCATCCGTTCCTCTGCAGCAGATCATGTTTTTTCGATGATGTTTGAGTTTTGACTTATATTTAAATTGAAGTCAGTCGTCACTATAGTATTTTGACATTTTATTATTCATATACATTTTTATAAATTGTTAACTTGTCGATGTCGATGGGTTCGGTATTCAGCAATAATCTGATGAACCTGATTATTTAATTTTATTTGTAATGCTAGTCAATTCGTAAGAATCATGTTTATTACTTTACACGATATATCTTTGTATTTTTGATTTATGTACATAAACTATACCACTATTCGTTAATGTGTGTTTTCGTGGTAATACATGTAAAGTTAGGTAATTGATGCCTGTCATTACGTCGAGTACATCGACTATCAGCCGTTGTGAATTTCGATCGGGCTTTCAACAATACGGCCTTTGACTTTGAACATAGCTTTAGGCGTCCCAGCTCGCGTGCGGTGGCCGCTGATAGTGTCACGGACATTACATGCAGGTGCACTTAGTCCCGACCCTCCCCTTACTCCCCTTACTCCCCTTGCTGATAGCACCGGATGTACTGAACACTGGATGTACTGCACATTGCATAGTGCAAACTATATGACCCCATCTCCCGCCTTCCCCATCGTCCTAATTACACAAGGGGCCTTTCCACTGATTGTCCGAATATCGTCCTAATTGGATCTCTGGCGGCGCGCTTTTGTGCTAATCAAAGGGCCTGTCGAACATCGCTGCTGGCGTACTGGCGATGGCGACTCGCTTTATACTATGGAGGTGGGCCTCGGTCAAAGCTGTATAGTCGAGTTCAATATTTAAAAAAATTAGTGTGCACAATAATCCATTAATGTTTTTATAAACACTTCTAATATTTAAATGCATCATTATTAACGAGTTAAGTTTTTAAAAACAAGGTTGCTTCGTTCAACATTATTACATATTGTTTTTTCTATATTATAGGTGTTATTTTATTCATCCATAATAAAACTATTCATCATAATTTGACGTCAGGATTATGTAAAATATTTGAAATGTATGAATTATGTAATTCTTTAAATATTGTAAGAATGTAAGGTACATAATTAAAACGATGCATTATTAAATTAAAGTATCATTTATTTTAAGTATTGGAAAATTTTATTATGTGAATTTTAAATATTGTAGAACTAATGTGTTGTGATATTGGGTATTCTAAGATATTAATTTTGTATGATTATTCCATGAATGACGCTGTATTAACTACAAGGCAGATATACCAGACGTGACTATCAAAGTTTGTAATACCCTCCATTTGCATAACATCAACCAGTACATAACTCAGTAGGTGGTACGACTAGATACGAAATCAACTACTGAGTTCGTGCAGTTTCGAACGAGAGACGACTCGATACGTTCTCGATCGAGCTGGCATGTAGTACTGATCAGGCTCATAACAGACGACCTGACCACAAACGAGAGAGAGAGAGAGAAGCGACTAGATACGCGTCTCTGTCTTGTTTGTTTGTCTGCACAAATAATTAATTGTGCAACGCCCGACTTTAATTTTAACCTGATAGAAGCGACTAGATACGCATCCCTATCTTGTTATGTTTGCACAAAAAGAGGATTTGTGCAAACGCCCCATTTCAGTACATATTGGCTTTCGACAAGCGTAGTTCCGGGGTTTTCGAAGAAGTGATGATGACAGTGCACGTCATCGTTTTCTTTTTCCTACGCCCCTGAACCTCGTTTTCGTCCCGAGACGCTACTGGGTGCTAACGGGACATTTCTCCGACCCCCGCCACCCCTACGGTCGCTCCCGGCGACGGTCCCGAAACAGAGCGGGCTCTCATTGGTCGAGCCCCTCTGATCCACAAAAACCTTTCAAAATTATTGTTCTACCAAAATTGTCTGTCTTTGTGAGCGATTCCTGCGGCCGCGGTGACTGATCTAAATAAACGATCTTTTCTGATCTGTTCATTAGCGCCCGCGTAATCGAGTAAACTTACTTATTTTATGTTTGTACAATGCATTTTTTTTGTAAATTGACGGCAAAGTATTACCTGTCCTACTTTGACCCCCATGACATACTTTGTAATAATTTTGGTTGCTTTAATAAAAAATAGGTGAAGATTGCAATAGGCTCAATTCAAGCAGAAGGTCGTGATTGACATCCTAATTTTTGATCAAGTCGATCCAAGGTTGACAGAGTCTACGGCAGCTCGCGAAATATTCACGAGTTCAAACTGCCCGATTCGCCGCACGGTATCGCACCGAAGTACTTGAACGACGAGTGCATTTCTAAAATTCAGAGTATTCTCACGGATTCAACACGCCTTCTACCTACTTCGCCTGCATCTTCACCCGGCCTGAAAACCGACCGTGACTTTCTCTTCGCCCTCACCACCTCCTTGCAAGAAATCGTTTGCCTTTTTCAAGGCATTTCTCCCTTCCTTCATACCCTGCTCTGAAGCGTCGAAGTGGCCAGCCTGATCTTCTTCTTCTAAAACGTGCGCAAGAGTTTACAGATCTTGTCCCGTACATGGTCCTTCTTGAGCCAGGATCTACTTCACGCCTTCACGACTACTAGTGACGTCTTCTCGCCTTCACGCCTTCAGTGACGTCTGCACGCCTTCACGCCTTCAGTGACGTCTGCACGCCTTCTCGCCTTCAGTGACGTCTGCACGCCTTCTCGCCTTCAGTGACGTCTGCACGCCTTCTCGCCTTCAGTGACGTCTGCACGCCTTCTCGCCTTCAGTGACGTCTGCACGCCTTCTCGACTACAAGCGACGTCTGTACGTCTTCGTGCCTTGTACGTGCCGAGATGCCTGCACGTCGCAGCCGTCGAGGGGCCTCGAGCTCGGAGTCTCAGCCCGAGTCCACCGCTGTGCCCGCCGCTGTGCCCGCCGCTGTGCCCGCTGCTGTGCTCGCCGCCGCGCCCGCCGCTGCGATCGCCGCCGCGCCGCCTGCCGCCGCGTGGCCTGCCGCCACGTGGCTTGCCGCCGGGCCGTCTGCCGCTGCCCCACCCCCTCCTGCGCCCGCCCCTGCGCCCGACGCTGCTCCCGCCGGTGCGCTCGGCGCTGCGCTCGGACCTGCGCTCGGACCTGCGCCGGCGCTGCGCTCGGCCCTGCGCTCGGACCTGCGCTCGGACCTGCGCTCGGACCTGCGCTCGGACCTGCGCTCGGACCTGCGCTCGGACCTGCGCTCGGACCGGCGCTCGGCGCTGCGCTCGGCGCTGCGCTCGGCGCTGCGCTCGGCCCGGCGCCCGGCACTGCGCTCGGCGCTGCGCTCGGTGCCGCGCCCACACCCACCACTGCGCAGTCCTCCGATGCTGAGAACAACTCCTCCACCACAGAGGACACCGTGAGGCAGCTACAACGGGAGATGCGCGCCTTGAGGGAGCAGCATGCCAAGCAGCTCGCCGCGCTATTGTCGGCCATGCAGCCCGCCAAGCAGGACGTCCCCGCAGCTGTGCAGCCAATCCCCGAGCCGGTACGAGTACAGATGACCGACGCAGAGGCGCGTGCTGTGCGAGCCCCGGCTGAGGGGTACCCCCTCCCCGCTGCAACGTTCGGCCCCGCTGTGCTCCCTTGCCCCGCAGCGCCGGCCGGACGCTACGCCGAGCCACTGCCGTATGCCGAGCCGCTGCCGTACGCCGAGCCACGAGCCCGCCCACTCTACGCGCAGCCCTATGCAGAGCCGTCTACCTCGCAGTTGCACGCGGGGTCCCAGCCCGTCAACATCGGGCATCCCAGCTACTCGCCGCTGTTCCCGCCGCAGCCTACCGCCGACGAGACTGCCCGGCATACCAGAGAGTGGGTCCAGCAGGGCGAGGACCCTACCGTGGCACGGATCGGCGCTATGATTGCCGAGGCGATCCGATCGACACGCGTACCAGAGAGCCCCCGCCCGTCCGTCGAGGAGGATGTCCGGATGACTGCTCTCATTGCTCGACAATCTACAGCCAAGGACCTCCCCACGTTCTCCGGGGACCCCCTCGAGTGGCCTGCCTGGATAGCGCAGTACCACCAGTCGACCAACACCTGCAGGCTGACACCCAGCGAGAACCTCATCAGACTGCAGCGCGCGCTGAAAGGCAGGGCCCGGGAGGCTGTCTACTCCCTCCTGCTGGACCCCGAACAGGTCCCAGAGATCCTGGCCACCCTCGAGACGCGGTACGGTGGCTCAGGATCCATCGCCAACCTTATGCGAAATAAGGTGAAGAAGCTGCCGCACCTGTCAGCGGAAGCTTCACTCGAGGAGATCGCCGACTTCTCTGGGACGGTCCAGAACTTGGTGGCCTCCCTGCGAGACCTGAGGACGGAGGGCTACCTCACCAACCCCGCCCTACTAGCCGACGTCACCGCCAAGATGCCCTGCACCCTGAGGATGTCTTGGCTGCTCGAGTTGCGCCAGCTAGGCCAATCCACCCCGGCCACACTACTGCAGCTCTCAATGTTCCTGCGAAGCGTCGCGAAAGTGATCCCGATTAGCGGCATGCTCGACCCGGTTCGACCGAATCGAGGGCGCCGCGAACAAGTGTTAGTGAACGCGGCGGCCGCGCCCCCGACGCGCGCGGCTACGCCCGGACCCAGGAAGCGTGCCGCGACCGACTCTGCCCACCGGTCTTCAGCCGGGAAAAGGGCGACAGTGCGAAGTGACAATTGTGCGCAGTGCAACAAGTTCCACGCCATTCGGGATTGTGCGGTATTCGCCGGGAAATCTGTCGCCCTCCGCTGGGAGACCGTGCGCGCAAGCAACCTGTGCCGAAAGTGCCTCGGTCGACACCACTCGAGGGAGTGTCAAGTGACAGTGTGGTGCGGGGTGGGGGAGTGCCGGCATCCCCACCATCGGTTGCTCCATGAAGTGCGAAAAACGGAGCCGGTTGTGGGCGAAGTAAACTTATGACGCCGAAATACAGACGATAGCGTACTGCTGAAAATTGTGCCGGGTGTGCTTCGCGGGCCCGCAGGGAGTGAAGTGTCAGTGTTCGCGCTGTTAGATGAGGGCTCTACCGTGACCCTTGTCGACGCCGAGATCGCGATGTTGACCGGTGCAAGCGGTCCGGTCCGTGCCGTACGGCTTCACGGAGCAAAGGGCATGTGCACCTCCGACGCCCGCTCCCGACGCGTGAAGCTGACCATCAGAGGCGCCGGGTTGAACACGACCCTCTCCATCACCGCGAGCACCATAGCCGAGCTGAACCTGCCGGAGCAGCAAGTGCCAGGACGACGCATCACCCCGAAGCTCTTGATCGGGCAAGACAACGCCCACCTGATTGTATCAAGAGAGGTCCGTGAGGACAACACTACGCGAATAGTGTCGCGGACCGCTTTAGGGTGGATCGCTCACGGGGGAACAAACCCTGGCGCTGACGACCCAGCCACTACTCTGGCCCTGCAAGCCGAGACCGCCGCGGACGCCCGCTTGAGGGAGTTGGTGAGGACAAACTTCGCCATCGACTCCCTCGGCGTTACATCAGCAGCTCGGGTCAATGCTCAAGACGCAAGGGCACTAGCGATGATGGGAGAGACCACCCGCCCCCTCGCTACCGGGAGGTGGGAAACCGGACTCCTGTGGAAAGACCCGACAACCGTGCTACCCGACAACCGTGCTACCCGACAACCGGCAGTGCGCACTGAAGCGGCTACAATCTCTCGACAAGAAGCTGGCGGCGGACCCCACCCTGGCGGCCGCGTACGCCGACAAGATGTCACAACTTGTCGCCAAAGGCTACGCCAGGAAGCTTTCAACCCACGAGGCATCATTACCTGCCCCGCGAAAGTGGTACCTTCCTCACTTCGCGGTGACAAATCCCAACAAGCTGGGGAAAATCAGAATCGTCTTTGATGCCGCCAGCCGATGCCGAGGGACGTCTCTGAATGACCAGCTGATGACCGGCCCTGACTTGCTGTCCTCACTCCTGGGGAACCTCCTTCGCTTCCGAGAGGGAAATGTGGCCATCGCTGCAGATATACAAGAGATGTTCCTGCGCATCCACATCAGGAGAGAGGACCAGCCCTCCCAGCTGTACCTTTGGAGGTCGCCTGGCACACGGGACCCAGAGACGTACCAGTTGACATCCATGATGTTCGGGGCGACGTGTTCCCCCAGCAGTGCCCAGTACGTGCGAGACAGAGTGGCCGGGCACTACGAAACCGAGCACCCCGCCGCCGCAGCAGCCGTTCGTTCCAAATTCTATATGGACGACTATTTGGACGCCGTGGATAACGTACACGAGGCTGCCGCACTGGTCCAGAGCGTGAAGACCCTCCTTGCAAAGGGAGGGTTCAACCTGACCAACTGGGCCTCCAACAGCCCGGCCGCGATAGCACGGATTCTCCCCGGTGAACGAGCAACCGCCGCAGTGCAGATCAACAGCGGAACCACGGGGACGGAGCGCGTACTGGGACTGATCTGGGACCCGTCGACTGACCGATTTCTTTACACCTTTCTCGACGCGGTCAGCCCCCAAGAAGCCCCACGGCCTACGAAGAGGCAGCTCCTATCCATCATCATGAAAATCTTTGACCCGGTGGGTTTCGTCGCCTGCCTCACTATACGGTCGAAGATTTTACTACAAGCCGTGTGGCGCTCGAGCATCAGCTGGGACGACCCCATCGCCCCTGAGCATGCCGAGCGATGGAGGGACTGGATGAGTCTGCTGAGGGAAAGCAGCGTGTCCATCCCGAGACGGTCACTCTGACACAAGCTGAGCAACGTTACACTGCACCTCTTCAGTGACGCGTCCGAGCAAGCCTGCTGCGCCGTCGCCTACTTCGTTGAGGAAGTGCAAGGCGCGCCGCGAGCCACCTTCATCGCAAGCAAGTGTAAGGTGGCGCCACTCAAACCGCTATCAATTCCCCGCCTCGAGCTGCAGGCCGCGCTCATGGCGGCTAGACTGGCCAAGACTATTAAATCTGAAAGTCAGGCACGAATATGCAGAACCGTCTTCTGGACCGACTCGACCACTGTGCTGTGTTGGCTACGCACCGACCCACGGGCATACTCCGCCTTTGTGGCGAATCGGTTGGGCGAGATCGACGAACTCACCAACATAGCTGACTGGAGGTGGGTTCCAACCAAACAAACCCCCGCTGACATCGGCACCCGAGACTTGGCACTACCCGACCTGTCCCTGCAAGGAGAATGGTTCTGCGGACCTGCTTTCATCACGAAACCCGACGAGGACTGGCCCGAAGAGCGCGCCCTCACCACGAAGCCCGATGACTCGATCCTGGAGACTAGGCCCCAATATGTCGGCCTCATATCCACGGCCGGGGAGGCCCTGCCCGCTATCGAGAGGTTCTCCTCATGGTACCGCCTCATCCGCGCCACAGCATGGATACTGCGCTTCATAAGGCGTTGCCGGATGGGGTCGGGCCGACCTACCGAAGGCCCGCTACGAGCCGAGGAGCTTAAGGAGGCTGAACGCAGATGGGTGATCAGGTCCCAAGAGAATGCCTTCACCCCCGATCTTCACAACATACAGCACGGCCAGGCGCTGCCCGCCGCTAGCCGCCTAAACAGCCTGACGCCTTTCCTCGGCCCAGACGGAGTCATGCGGATGCGCTCCCGTTTGCAAGCAGTAACCGGAGCCACGAGCGTAGCCAAGACTCCGATCATCCTAGATGGCGATGACCCTTATACTCGGCTGCTGATCCGACACTACCACCAGAAGGCGGACCACCCGAGCACCGAGAAGACCATCGCAGAGGTACGGGGCAGCTTCTTCGTACTGCGGCTACGTACCACTAGCAGGAAGATCGCCCACGACTGCCCAACGTGCCGAATGCGGAAGAGCAAGCCCGTCCCACCCATTATGGGAGCGCTCCCAGAAGCTCGCCTGACGCACCATGTCCGCCCGTTCACACACTGCGGACTGGACTACTTCGGCCCTATGGAGGTCACGATTGGCAGACGCCGAGAAAAGCGCTACGGGGCCATATTTACATGCCTCTCCACTCGCGCCATACACCTAGAACTGGCTGCGTCGCTGAGTGCTGACTCGGCCATCATGGCCCTGCAACGGATGGCGGCCCGCCGAGGACAACCAGCAGTGATGTACTCCGACAACGGTACCAACTTTCATGGAGCAAACAATGAAATCCGAGATGCCGTGGAGTCGCTCAGCCAAGACGCAAGGATGCAGGACACCCTAGCCATACAGGGTATCGAGTGGCGCTTTACCCCACCTCTGAGTCCCCATATGGGGGGAGCCTGGGAAAGGCTAGTACGTTCAGTGAAGCGAGCCCTAGTAGCTACACTGAAAGAAAGAGCCCCGAGAGAGGAGACACTTCTTACGGCGCTTGCAGAAGCCGAGTTCGTGGTCAACAACCGACCCCTGACCCACGTCTCGGTTGATCCGAGAGATGAGGAGCCCTTGACCCCCAACCACTTTCTAATGGGGTCAGCGGGAAAACGCCCTCACCTGTCACTATATGACAAGAAGGAGGAGGTATGCCTCCGCCGCCAGTGGTGCATAAGCCAACAGCTGGCAGACATGTTCTGGAGGCGGTGGCTTCGTGAATACCTCCCCACCATGGCCGCCCGGCAGAAATGGCACCACCGGGCCGACCCCATCAAAGAGCACGACTTGGTGGTCATCATGGACCCCGCTCTACCCCGAAACAGCTGGCCACGCGGACGTGTAATCGAAGCTAAGCCCGCCGCTGACGGACAAGTAAGAATTGTCCGCATACAAACAGCCACCGGCATCTACGTGCGCCCAGCGGTCAAAGTCGCGGTCATACTCCCGGCACCGACGCTCGCACCAGCTTCATCACCCGCATCAGCTTCAACACCCGCATCAGCTTCAACACCCGCATCCGCTGCAACACCCGCATCCGCTGCGACACCCGCATCCGCTGCAACACCCGCATCCGCTGCGACACCCGCATCCGCTGCAACACCCGCATCCGCTGCGACACCCGCATCCGCTGCACCACCAGTACCAGCTTTGACGCCCGCACCGACCCACGCCAGCCCAAGGGTGCCGATGAGGACCGCCCTCCGACGGCCCAGAGGGACTGGCCGGCGAGGTCACCGCCGGAGTACACGTCTTCACAGCTAGGCACAGACGTTACTGCACCGAGGGGAGAATATACCAGACGTGACTATCAAAGTTTGTAATACCCTCCATTTGCATAAACATCAACCAGTACATAACTCAGTAGGTGGTACGACTAGATACGAAATCAACTACTGAGTTCGTGCAGTTTCGAACGAGAGACGACTCGATACGTTCTCGATCAAGTTGGCATGTAGTACTGTCAGGCTCATAACAGACGACCTGACCACAAACGAGAGAGAGAGAGAGAAGCGACTAGATACGCGTCTCTGTCTTGTTTGTTTGTCTGCACAAATAATTAATTGTGCAACGCCCGACTTTAATTTTAACCTGATAGAGGCGACTAGATACGCATCCCTGTCTTGTTATGTTTGCACAAAATGAGGATTTGTGCAAACGCCCCATTTCAGTACATATTGGCTTTCGACAAGCGTAGTTCCGGGGGTTTTCGAAGAAGTGCTCCCGGCGACGGTCCCGAAAACAGAGCGGGCTCTCATTGGTCGAGCCCCTCTGATCCACAAAAAACCTTTCAAAATTATTGTTCTACCAAAATTGTCTGTCTTTGTAAGCGATTCCTGCGGCCGCGGTGACTGATCTAAATAAACGATCTTTTCTGATCTGTTCATTAGCGCCCGCGTAATCGAGTAAACTTACTTATTTTATGTTTGTACAATGCATTTTTTGTAATCTGACGGCAAAGTATTACCTGTCCTACTTTGACCCCCATGACATACTTTGTAATAATTTTGGTTGCTTTAATAAAAAATAGGTGAAGATTGCAATAGGCTCAATTCAAGCAGAAGGTCGTGATTGACATCCTAATTTTTTGATCAAGTCGATCCAAGATTGACAGAGTCTACGGCAGCTCGCGAAATATTCACGAGTTCAAACTGCCCGATTCGCCGCACGGTATCGCACCGAAGTACTTGAACGACGAGTGCATTTCTAAAATTCAGAGTATTCTCACGGATTCAACACGCCTTCTACCTACTTCGCCTGCATCTTCACCCGGCCTGAAAACCGACCGTGACTTTCTCTTCACCCTCACCACCTCCTTGCAAGAAATCGTTTGCCTTTTTCAAGGCATTTCTCCCTTCCTTCCTACCCTGCTCTGAAGCGTCGAAGTGGCCAGCCTGATCTTCTTCTTCTAAAACGTGCGCAAGAGTTTACAGATCTTGTCCCGTACAATAGTATTAAAATGTCGATGTTATTTATCAAAATTCTTTTGAAACTTTGGTCCTTTTTAGATTTGTTTCTCATTTTCTATTTATTTTATTATATATTTATCAAAAAATGGCCCTAATCATCACTTTTTGCAGGTTTCTAACTCAAGTGATACCACAAATAATTCTGTAAATTCTATCCTGGTAGTTAGGAAAATGTCTAAGTTTTCAAAGGATAAATATCTTCAAACTGTATTCTTTAAATTCTATGAAAAACGTCCCAAAAAGTCTGAAAATAGGTGCAGTCTGAAAACCATTAATAGCAATTTTGAAGTTTTACCTAAAATGGTACGTATTTCGTATAGAATTTAAAAGATTAAAGTTTGAGAATTACCCGTCATTAAGTAAATTATTTGTCGCACCCATTTCCTACAAATCTTTTATCCTTAACGGGGAGAGGAACGTCGGAGAGTTATTATTTATTAATTCAAAATAATGATAGTATTATTACGCAATACGATAAACTTAATGTTTTTAAATAGAAAAATATTTATTAAATATTTTGTAAATTTATATTGTTTATACAAAAACATTGTTTTTTTTTGTAATGCGGATTACAAATTTTTGGTTACGTTTATTTACAAAAACGCAACGACAAATTATTAAACATACTTTTCTCCACTTTAAAAATCATATTCGTATAATTCGTATATAAGTCTTAGATGTAAGTCACTAATTATAAGTCTGAATGAGGTATTTTCTATTTATAAATCTTAGCTGTAAGCCATTAGTAATTAATCTAATATGTAAATTATTATATATAAGTCTAAGTGATAAGGTATAGGTTAGATAAATTATGCTGTAAAGCGCCCTTGAGGTGATTTTCTCACGAAAACGGCGCTATAGAAATAATCCATTTATTATTATTATTATTATTTAAATATTTTGTAAAACATACTCGTACAATGGAACGGTCAGAAAAAAGTAATATTTCTGATTAGATTTTGATAAATGCTAAGCCTATGTAAATTTATAAAATATTTAAGAAATATTTTTCTATTTAAAAACATTATGTTTATCGTATTGCGTAATAATACTATCATTATTTTGAATCAATAAATAATAACTCTCCGACGTCCCTCTCCCCCTTAACCAGCAAATCGTCTATTTTTGTGTGTTGCGTTAAGTTCGATGGGCATTTTTTTTGAGCGTGTTAAGGTTTATAAAAACTAATAGACATTTTAAAAATTATATTAAAGTCTTAGAGTAATAATATATTTATTAATTGAAAAACTAAAGTTTAAATTTTAAAATTTTAAAAGTATAGCGCAAAGGGTAACAATTATTTTTATAAACAATAATTATTAGCCTGAAACACTCATCCAAATTGAAAAAACCTTCCGAGAAAAGATAAATGTCGCCGACAGGACTCGAACCTGCACCCTTCTGATTGCCGGTCAGATGCTCTACCGTTGAGCTACCTCGGCTTATCGCAAACCCGCCAAGTTAATCAATATATAATAGTGTTTCATTCAATAATTACTGTTTTTATTATATTTCACCTGTAAATAAATAAGCCGACGTAGCTCAATGGTAGAGCATCTGACCGGCAATCAGAAGGGTGCAGGTTCGAGTCCTGTTGGCGACATTTATCTTTTCTCGGAAGGATTTTTAATTAGGATAAGTGTTTCAGGCTAATAATTATTGTTTATAAAAATAATAATATATTGTTACTCTTAGATTAAAATCGACTCTTGCGATAAATATCTATCAGTTCAACTTATATACCATGTCGATCGTTAAGTGAGGGAAGAGCATAAACGCATGGCAAATTCTTTACTTCGTGATCATAACCCATGACTCGTTCGATTTCGGCTTTGTAATATACTCGTACATGTACGAGTATGTACAATTGACATATGCCACCTTTTTTGCAAGTAAGTGAAAAAGTCATTTGGCTTGGTCCGTTCATGGGAGTGAGCCGCACTTGCGAAGACAACGATGTAATCCCATGGGAGTAATCGACAGCGATCGAGTTTACAAAAGGTTACAAAGTAACAGAATACATTTTATAATTTTTTGTTCCTTTGAATTATGGATGAAATGTCGGGCATTGGGGTAACCTCGTGATTACATATTTTATTGTGCCTCAGCGCGTCTGGAGTAAAGACGTCTTGGTTGACTCATATCACATACCCGCCATTATAACTTATATCAGAATGTCGTTTTATTTTCATCAAACATAAAGGAGTTTTACAAATTAATAATCTATGGCCTATAGCCGTCCCGAATTAGCACAGCAAATAAACTTTGATTTGATAAAATTAATATGTGTTTATGTAGGAGTTTGAAATCATTGTTAGGTGGATAGATGGAAACCATGCTACGTGTATATTAGTAATTGTTATTTTTATTGCTTTCCACTGCATGTTGTACGCATTAAGCATATCATTAACCCTCAAACTCTGGTGTTGTACACTCACTGTACAATCTCTGTACAAACTGTACAGTATTTTGTGATTAAAGTTAGGTTAAAATGAACGCCTAGTTAATATATATTACTTACGTAAGTAAATTATTTTATTAATAGTACATTATATACATGCATTTATAGGTCAAATATTGTGTAACTCCTGAATACCAGGAAAAACATCGGCCACGCATGATACGTCAGAAGACCATGCATCGTGGCATGGCGAACGAAATCTCGCACCATTCTCGATCATTACCGTACCGCTCGGCAAGTAAGCAACGCACGCCGACATAACTGCGTTATATATTGACAATTTTTTTCTTGATTTTTACATAATTATTTTTTTCTGTTTCTTTGTATATAGTCATTATTTTATCCAATACGTAAATTCATTGCGGAGGAATCCTTGAAATATGTTTACAGAGATATTTAAATAATTAGGGACATGTCAACTCAGTTGATAGCACCGGCAAGGAAAGGTTAATAAGAGAAAATCTTTCCCCCCCGGATGTGCAGAAACCGTTCGCACTGCGCGTGGGAAGTTCAACGCTCACTGCTCACTGCACATAGTCCATAGCACAAATAACACGCAGTACATGCAGATGAATGGTTTATCGTCCTGACCGCCTGATGTGATGAAAATCAGCTGTTTGCACCAAAGAGCTCGGGAAAAATAGCTTGGGGTCAAAACACTGTCGAAATAGCCAGACTGATTTAAAAAATATTTTCTCTATGAAGTTCTTGATACCGACAAGATAGTAAAAATGTATTTTAGTGAAATTTTGTTGTGTTGAAGGAAAGTTTGAAAGGAGGAGACTTGGCTATTCACATCTTATTGTTACGGTTCATTTAAGTACACATATTTAGAAACATTTCACCCTGGGTGCGCTCAACTTAATATTTACTGTGTTAGTCCCTTTATTACTCTAAGGTTATTCTACCAAGGGTGCTCTTCTTACTAAATATTACTCCCATAGTGGCGCGTCTGAACAATTCAGATAGCGTTTAAAGTTATTTTCCAGCTTTGTAAAGCGCTCCTTGGGATAATATTGAATATAAATGGCCTTTATTGTTAATATTAATTATAAGAGTTAATTTCTACAGCGCAGTTTTGTGAAGGTTCTCCTCAGGTGCGCTTTGCACTAATTTACCGAACCTAATATAATTGGAAAATAAGTGTTAAATTAAAACTATGACGTAAAATATTCACGAGCAGCAGACTCACTTAAATGCACAATTTAGAATACTATATAACAATTTAAAATAAACTAATCAAATTTATAGTATGAATAATCAAATTTGAAGTACAAACATCAAGAGGGCAAGAAAATATACACTAAATAACAACCTAATGTAATTAGAAAATAACATGCATGTATTAAATGCCTTCGAATTAAAACCACAATTTAAAATATTCACGATATTACTGGGAGCCTACAACGAAAAAAGACTAAGACAAAGGGCTTGTTTGTTGACGGATTAAGATTGAGCAGTTTTGCATGGATGCAGGCTCATAGTATCGCAAGTTATTTTTTATTTTACGTGTATTTAGTTTCATGAACGTTAAAAAATATTTTTATTTTCTAAGATGGGCGTTTGTATCTATGCAAAGGTCTTGATTAGTTTGCCAACGAACTGAGATTTAGACTTGAATTAATATATGCGTATTTTGGCAAATATTATTTCATTTAGAAAGTTTTTTTTTAATGTGAATGTCGCACGAGTATCTAAACTACTCCTAACTCTTCGGAGTCAGTGAGACTATGGTATCTCCAATATGGTATTTTAGTTACAGAGGCAAATATTCAAAACTTACCTCACATTCACTGATACTTATACTCTAGACACATATATTAAATAAATAGCCTTCACGAAATACAGCAGCTAAATATTTAATCAGTCTCACGAACAAATTCGGCAATAACATCGTGTAAGTACCATTCCAAATAATTAACAAGACAGGCGAATATACAAAATACATCTCACAATCCCCAATACTTATACTCTAGACACATATCTTTTTAATATTTGTTGAGGATGTATGCAATAATTGTCTGTATTTGTATTCCGAGCAGTTGTACATATCTACTATGTCTGAAAGTGTATTACCTTCTGAGTGGAGTCTAGGCAATAGAAATTTTTTGAATGACTCAGTCCTGAAATTATTATTACAATTGAATAAAATTTTAGATCGAGTAGTTCTAGTTGGAATATTAAATTTAATTAAGCTGACAATATCAGGGCTGTCTATAAAACCATTTACAATTTTGAAAATAAAAGTTAGGTCAGAAACAAGTCTTCTATCTTATCTTATCTTCGAAAATCTTAATTATACATTTTTTAATGAAGCTACTTAACCTAAGCGATTTATCATCTAGGCGCACAGTGAGCGATTTAGTATGTCTCTTCAAAATAGCAAATGGCAGATTGGACGCCCTGGATTTAACGAGCCTTATTACCTTGCATGTACCCAGCCGTAACACGAGACAGGCGGCTCTGTATAACAATCCAGCGTCTTCAAATAATTATTTCGAGAACACTCCTATTCAAAGATTGCACAGACTTGGTAATGAGTTCAGTACAATTGATGTTTACCGCTACAACACTGTGTCCAAGCTAAAAATCAGTTTATTTGAATGTTTTTATTAAATTTATTAAGTTTTTTTTTTCTTGTGCATCGTTTTTTATTGCAATTTTTATTATGTTATGTTTCTGCAAAATACCCAATCAGGAATAATAAAGGCTTGCTGTTTTATAAACACGTATATTATAAACTGTTCGTATTTTACAACGTCATAGTAATTATAATTCTACTGCCTTTATTACCCACCTATTGCGCTGAAACTAGCTACTTACATAGTATCTACCTTCTCACTTCTTTTATACTTATGTTATTATATTATTCACTAAACTACTTCTTATACTCTTTTGTACAACCTGCTGTTATAATGTAACCACAGGATAAACTATTATTCATTGTGATAATTACGCTGTATTGTATCTACTTACTTGTTTTACACCTATTTATTATTTTATGTGTACATTATTGTATTCCCTTGTAAAACTATGTGATAAATGTATCAACATGTAAAAGCATTCTAGGCGTGAATAAATAAATAAAAATTATGACGTAGATAACGCCACTGGCTTGGAAGATGGCAGGTTCTCGACGTTGGTCGGCGTGACATCAACAACGCCATATTCACGAACAAAAACGGACATGTCGTTTTGGCCGCAAATCAAAAATAGCTCATTTCAAATCATGATAGAAAATTTATACTTTCACATAACAAAATTAAAATGCCATCGTTATCGTAATTTTTTTTGACAAAAAAAAAGAGTGAAAATACCCTCTTGGGGTAGACATGTTATGAGACAGAAATATGTGGAATTGAAGATAAAGGTTGGGAAGTACCTGGTTATTATGATCTGGTCACCAAACTTTAAAAAGCCGTTCTAAATAGTATAATAACTATCAATGATTTATTATATTATTTAAATAACTAGTAACAAGTAAAAAAATAAAAGATATCCTTAAAATTGAATTTGATGAAATACTTGAATGAATTGTATAGTATGGGGTATTTTAAGTGGAGTTGGATGGTTTCTGCGTCAGTCTGTATTTGGTCTTAATATCTTTTCTATTTCAGATCACCATATATAATAATAATAATAACAAAGCATTTATATAGCGCAGTTTTGTGTTGTTTCACTTCAAGTGCGCTTTACTATAAATAAACTTAAAAATGATTAAATAACTCCAATCAGTGGTATCCTACAGTGCTACTTTTACATTCTATTTATAACATATAACATATCTAGCATTTTTTTTGCATTTTAAATGTATTAATGTTGTTGTTTTATTTTATTTTTGAAGGATAGTGTCTTATTGTAGACTTTAGTACCGAGCGTTTCGATTCTGAATGATGATCTTTCACCAGGGCGTTGTTATGTGTGAAACATTATCTAGTTTAAAATATCTTATACAGGAATATTGCCCTTTTTAGTGTCTATTTTGATACGGTTTTTAGCTGTTTGCCTTTTACTGTTACGCATTCAAATATGCATACACATACTGCACATGCTCACCGTATGGGTGCAAGTGGTGCACACTCAGAGTGTTGCCCTTTCCCTGAAATGATTGCCCTCATTGCTCCCATCCTGCCGCGGTGAACCAATCCCGTGCACGGTCATATCCATAACAAGTGCCGTTTACCACTCGTGTCCTGTTGGGTGTTAATTGGCGCCATTGTCAGGCTGGACTCGGGAGGATGCCGTCATTCTCAACAGACTTGTTAGCCGAATTATTTTATTGCTACCGTTTAAATTGACCAAAGTGCATAAAAATATTAATAAACAATTTTCGATTAAAACGGATAAACGCTTTCAAATCTTTCTCCTTCTGTATTTGTAGAGATTTGCGGGAGGAAAAAAACACGGGAGGAAAAAAAAAATTAATTCAAATTCACTTTGTGGCACCATTTTAAATTTATTGATAAAAATTATCAAATGGCTAATTAATAAATAAGTACGTGTTTCAAATCCATGCATATTATATCCTGATGAAGAAACCATTTGTGGTTTAAACAATTTTATTTATTTATTAATAGCGTATCTTTTAGTTAAAAAAGACTTCTGACATATTCTCATGAATTTATTAAATAGGCACATTAATAATATGACAAAGACATTCCGAATAAATAAAAAAAAAATCTTTAAGCTCGTTGTACTTGACTCATTTGACGATATGCTAAATGCCGGACGGTAAAACAAATCTGCGCAATACCGACTGTAATAATCAAATATACTGACATCTGCAGACCCGTGTGCACATCGAGCAACGTTACATTCATTTTTGCTGCACCCGATTCATGTCGATTCCTTACCGGCCCATGGGGGATCCGCTTAAGTTGATAAAAACACAATATAAGCCGGCCTATTTTATGTACAATTAAAAAAATCATAGACCTTCAATAGATCACTTAATATGTGTGATAGATATATCAAAGATATTGTCGATATTGCGGTGGGTAGGACACCTGAGTAGCAGTTGGACGGGTCGAGTTCGATACTCATAGCGGCTTACTCGATTTTCAACACTAGGCTTCAACCTTCAATGAAAAGGTCTGTATCTACTATACATGTAAGTGGTTTAAGGACTTTAAAAATAAATAAAAAATAATATAGATGTAGGTACATCAAGTCGAGTGTCTTATCTTGTTTCTTCTGCACCGCGTAGACACGGCATAATACCCGGTTATAAATGTAATCCGGTTGACAACGGTCGGCATCAATACGTCCATTTTTGTTTTTCATTTTCACTCAGGTTTTTCTCCTCGGAGACACGAAACATTAATCAGCGGTCGGGAAACAAAGGTAAATTTATTTGCCACACTTACCGCCCCGGGGAGACAATACAGTCCGCCAACAATGCCCCGGCTTAGGGGTCCGTTTCTGTTTCACTCAAATCCTTCATTCCCTGGGGATGGTGCGCCCAACCTTCGAAGCTTCATGTTAAGTTTTGCGGTGATAGTAGCTTTACAGAAAAAGCAATTATTTTATCATGGCTAATCACTTCTTGCACGACAATAATATAATATATGGATACAAATTAGACAAAAAGCATGTTATTAAATAAATTATTGTAGCAATTCGCGGTTTTGTAACAATTCATGGATTTTCATTTTTTAGCTTTCTTCGCTTCTTTAAACGTTTCGATTCACTAAAAGTTTTATTAAACACAACATAAAATTTTGGTGGAATTCTGTCGAATATATATATATATCTCTTTTTAAAATGCATTTGCTACATCCAGTATGCCTTATATCTATCTACCTATAGGTTGTCGTAGGAAAAATACTTTTATTTGCCACTTCTTGCACGATAAAAGATTCTCATGGAAATTGCAAAAATTCAATCAAAATACCCTTTTTCAAATTCTTTTTTGTTTTTTTTTAAGTAAGCTAGTGAAGAGGCATTTAATAAACCTAGTTCACTGGATGATATTATTAGAACAGTTGGCACAGACATTAAATGATTAAGTAATTAAAAAATAATAAAATCGTTTTCTTTTTATTTGCACCAACGTATTATTTATATCGCACGAGAATAGGTTAATTTCTCATTGTTGATTTTCCGTAGGTCATCATTTATCATTTTAAAGAATTTCTTTGCTTGTGTAGTGGGTTACTGTATACCAGTGGCGTGCATTACTCTGTTACCAAAGGTAGGCTGTATAGAAACTTTGGGTATGAATTGTGCATTGAATATTTGAAAATGGTCATTTTATTATCATCTTCCGCTGATTGTTGTGGCCGAGTTAATAAATGAGCGTACAAGTTCTTTGCAAAATTCATGGAAAAAATACATTTTGACCAGAAATTTGTCTTAATTTTTATGTTTATTTTTACGGGTAGGCACAGATTTTTAGCCTTTATGGGGTGAACGCCACTGCTGTATACGCTATCAGTATGCACAGATACATTCAAACGTGCGCTCCTTAAAATGATTTGCCTGTACTCTTGCATACAACCGACTTGCTGAAGTGGATCAAAATACACTCGTCATACTTTTGACGGATGATAGATACTCTCCGAATACATGATTTAATGCAGTTGATTTAGGCGCTCGAAATGTGACGAAGACCACCGTCTAGGTTGTTGACCACCCTTGTGGAAGTATCTGGATATTTTCGGTTTTAAGTATTTCACCATTTTCTTTCAGTCTCTTTTGTGTCGGTCTTAAGCGACGTTTAATCGCATTTCTTTACGTCCCGTTAATCTTTGCGAGATTTTTACGCCGGATTTCGGAGTAGGTAGAGCTGCCTCCAGATTTCATATTTATAAACCCCACTTCGTTGTTTTACAGAGTAATTTGCATGCTCAAATTATGGTTTATGATCGAATAAAATTTTACGACCCGATTTAGTATACTCTAAGACGTAATCATTAGCTTCAGCGAGTGGCTATAAATTTGAGTTCCCTGAATTACATAACTAGTACATAAAGCGAGTCATATATATAGTTAGATTATTCATATATATATATAGTTAGATTAGTCATATTAAATATATATAGTTAGTAGTGAATAGAGCCCAGCGACGGTGATATATAATTAATAGACGTCGGATTACATGCATTAACAAAATGGCGAAATATGCATGCAAATGTGTACTATCAATGCCAAAACGTGCACTAACGCTGCCCAACTATGCGCTAATATTTCCAAAATATATACTATTAAACGATAAATATGGGAACATGTCGAAATGAAGGAAAATACCCCGTAAACATACAAATTCAAACAGCCATTTCTATTACATATTACATTTTTTCAACAATTTCTAGAAGCAAACTAGTGCGAAATACGTGATTATTTCTATCTTGAACAGTTCCCATTTTGATGAATAGAATTTGCTGAAATATACATGAATGACGGAAAAAGGAACAATGGCCATTTCCCCGCAGGGGTAGACAGAGAGGACTGACCGCCAAACAATTCGATGTTGGTATACACTTCTTGCTTCATTCGCATTCATACATTGTCTCATACATCCTCTTCTGTTATTCCGACTTCTGATATGACCCCACTCAAGTATTTGATCCATTTGATCGTGCCATGTCTATCTCGGGCGTCCCCGGCTTCTTCTTGCATTCACATTCGCGTTATATATTCTCCTTACACCCCTTTCTGCGTTCATTCGCTCTTTTTTTACATAGAACAACAAGAGTCCCAACTGCTCCCAACCGCCTGGAGCCAGTGAGACTATGGCATCCCCAATTGTGGAATGTTGTGAGGCTGAAGGTATTGCAGGGCGGAAGGAGAAGGGGAAGAGGAAGGTGGGGAAATACCTGGCTATTCAGATCTCGTCTGAATTTTTCGAATTTTATTATTTGAACCCTCTATAATGACGTTGCGAACCGAAAAAGTTACGTTGAACTAGAAATTCTAAACAGGATGAAGCCAAAGCTCATCGTTCGAGAATTTTTTGCTGTTTCAAATAACTCATTTCTGCTTTATAGTGATATTTGCAACCATTTCATCTGTTGTAATTAACGTCCTGTGCATTGCAATGGTTTGGCCACCAACTTCGTGACTTGGCTTTCTTTGACACAATAATAATTGCATTGCTATGACTGAATTACAGTTTACATTTTCATTAAATGTGCAATACACATTAAACAACATTACACCTTATGCGATTCAACATCTGATCCTATCGTCTCGTACGTGATTCTATTTTCCAACGATCAAGTAGTATTCTTATACTTGTCTAGTCTTTAATCACTACCGCTTCACGCTTCTTCTCTCCTGATCCACCGCGACACCGTATCGACCTTTACTCCCGAGTAGCTCGCTAATTATTATTCTCCTACGGGTTTCCAAGTCTAGAATGAGATTCGCTATTTGCCTCACCATTCGTTAACCCCCGGAGTACAGAATACGTTGGGAGGTAAACATTTCTGAGAACGGTATCAGATTGGAGATATGAATTTACTTCTGTGAAAAGACATTGAGTTTTCTCTTAGGAGCAAGTGTTCTTAAAAGTTATCTAAATTTCCTTTATTCAAATCTTTTATACAATATCCTTACCTGCACTGAATCTAATTAATTGTCTTTATTTTATTCTTTCGTGGTTTAGGTTTAGATGGTTCAGGCATGTAGAGCGAATGAACGAAGAAAGGAGTGTAAGGAGAATATATGACGCGAATGTGAATGGAAAAAAAGCCGGGGACGTCCGAGGAAGACACGGCACGATCAAGTTAATCAAATACTTGAGTCGGGCCATGTCAGAAGTCGGAATAAGAGAAGAGAATATATGAGACGATGTATGAATGTGAATGAAGGAAGAAGTGTCCACAGCCCGCAACACTGTAAATAACTAAAGTGTAAAAATAAATAAAAAATGTTAATATGTATTGAAAGCTTCTTACGCTTTTTAAGGTCATTTTACAGATATTTTCCAGTCCTTAAAATTATAAATATTTCAATAAATACCAACTCTTCATGTGCCACCAATCTTCTAATAAATGTAACATCAATAGAAAAGGAGCAACAAATAGCAACTGTAAAACTATCATTTCTATACTTAAATTTTCTAATAAAACTGTGTTCATCGAAGCGACCAGCCAGGTAAGTATGTTTTTCTCTATCTGTTTGTACATAATCAGTTAAGAAATATTTGTACAGCCCCCCTGAGGTGATTTTTCACAAAAACGGCGCTATACAAATCATCCAATTATTATTATTGTTATTATTAAGTGTATGCCACGATCGAGTTGTTTGGCGGCCCGTCCTCTCTGCGTACCCCTGCGGAGAAACGCCGTGATGGTTATAGTTTGTTCTTTCGTCATTGTTGAGTTGAGTGTATGAGGGTAAATACAAAATTACTCATAGTCGAAAATGTTTTCAAAAATTTTCTAGTGGCAGTCGCTCCGGGTTCAGTTTTTATTCTTCTTTCAATTATTATAATGTTCAATTGTTTTAAATTGTGTGGAAAGATTTCACCTGCGGCGTGTACAATTTGACTTAACTCGTCTTAATTAACTTAACGTAATTTACCTAATTAAGATTTCAAAGAATGTCCATTTCTCGCCGCGCCGCGCAAGTGAGTATCTACACGGTTTGAAGGAAAATTGACTAATTTCACCTTCATAAATCATTGTCGTAATTGAATGTGACTTTGCTGTATTTTAGTGTCAAAAGTTGTCTCGACGTGGACTAATAATATCAACTAATTGAGATCTAAGTTAATTCCCCAATACGCCGGACTAATCGCCACCAATAAAAAGGATTGGCGTTTTCAATTAATGTTAAGTGCTCATCCATTGGATGTGTTCCTCGGCGTTTATTATTTTCGCGAATAAAAAAGTTGAAGTTAAAGTTCGAGTGTGTAATGGATGACCATCTATTGGTTTTAATTAATGGGAACAAAGTACTGCCGACTGGTAGCATACAACATGTGTGCGAACCTACGTAGAACTGATACATTTTTCAGTGCGGTTTTGGTTGAAAGAACCTAACCTTTTTCATGCCTCCATAAATTATTTCGCCCACTCTCGAAATTCGGGCACTAAAACAGAAAAAAAAGGAAACACCGGAATCAAGGTGGGTATTATTTATTAGTGTACCCACCCGAACTTGCTTGGAATTAAGTGGTTCCGTACCGATGGTGAAAAGGTGCAATTTTATTTATTTTTTCTCTTACAACTGAAAGACATTATAATATACTTTAATAAGTTGCGTCCAACACCTTGGATCGCAACTTTTCAATAAACGCATACAGCCAGCACTCACCTGAACTCTTAGCAAGAACGCTATGACAAAATTGGCCATCACACGTAATCTCGTTAATAATAATAATAATTGGATGAATTGTCGTTTTTGTGAAAAATCGTCTCAAAGGCGCTGTACAAATATTACTTCCTATTCTCTGTCTAATTATATGCAAACATATACAGAAAACCATACTTTCTTGGCAGGTCGCTTCAGATGAACACAGTTTTATTAGAAAATTTAAGTTTGGGGAAAAATGATTCACATTTATTAGAAGATTCGTGGCAAAACAAGAGTTTGTATTTATTTGATATATTTATAATTTTTAAGACTGGAGAATATCTATAAAATGACATTAAAAAGCGAAAAGAAGTTTTTAATAGATATTTAATTTTTTACACATTTAGTTATTTACAGTGTTGCGGGCTGTAGACACTCGTGGTGGGCGAAGCGGCTCGGTTTAGTGAGCCGGGTCACTAAATCAGCTCTTTGTAGTGTACCGTTTCGGTGATCCGGCTCGTTTAAACAACGGTTTACGTCCTCCCGCACCATGCCCTCTCCCTCGCTCCCTTGCCCCTCCTACAGACGTCCTTAAGACGCTCTTACACGATACTTTTTTCGTTCAGTTTTCGTGTGGATTGTCTTTAATCAAGCTGATTTAGTGATTCGGCTCACTAAACCGAACCGCTTTCCCCACCACTAGTAGACACATTCGCTCACCGGTGCGTGAAAAGGTAAACACTTACAGGCTAGCTTAGTTAAAGCAATTTACATGTGAATTTCTTCCATTTATTGATATGATTGTCTGAAAAGATGAGTTTTAAGTTCGGTTCTGAATTCTGTCGATTCTTTGATCATTCTTAAGGCGTGCGGCCGTTCATTCCAGGCTTTAGGTCCCGATAGCACGATCACCGAACTTAGTATTAGGTGTGCGCTTTGGTTCCTTCAACCTCCCGATAGCTGATGACGCTGCTGACCTAAGGGTGGTCTGCCGTGAATTGGTTTTTTCAGGAATACACAGTTCCCATAAATAAGTCGGAGCCATTCCGTTAAGTGACTTAAATACCATCCAGCAGAGTTTGAACTGGATTCTTTCAGAACATTTGAGCCGTTAGAGATTTTTGAGATGCTTTGAAATGTGGGAATATTTAGATACGCCAGCGTTACAGCGATGCCGCAGCGTTGAAAACGGATTGCATTTTGTTAATTTGGTATTTGGGGAGACTTGCATATATTCAGTTCCAGTAATTTAGACGTGACACAACGTACGAATCGATTAGCAGTTTGGTTGCCTCTGTTGGCTGGAAAGACTGAATTTAGGATCTTGACAAAGGTAGCTGAAATTGCAGTCACAATCTTCACACTCGTGTGATACTGGGCACAACTACCACATCACCGTTGGATTTCCAATATATTTGGATGATGTCCTTGGTTGGAAGACTTGGGTGAGATGTGCCTTCGGATGGGTAAAAGCACCTGAGAATCCTAAAAAAAATCGATGTTTAATGTAGGCCTATGTCCAAAACTCGATGCTAGAAAGCTTACGAAGAAAAAAAGTAGACGAAGACTATTGTATTAACCTCTAAACGGCAATTTGAGAAAAGCCGAGCCCTTTAAACACCGATAAGCAGCACTTTTTATTCCGTCTACGTCAGCGACCCTTTTAGATGTTGTCCTTTGATAGTCTTTGCACGTTCGGTTTACATTTGTATTCCATTCGATTTAAACATACCTCCAAGTCAAGTCAAAGGTGTCGTCGGGATTAATTCCTTCCAACCAACTCGTGACGCTGTAAGATCCATTTTCACCACACGAACTACTTACTATCCGCGGAATGATTACATTCGCCGCAATTATACGACACCAGCCGTAAATAAACCCTTTCTCGACCAGTGGCTTTGTGATCTGAAAGTTCCCCACCGTTCAGTTGTGGTAAATTTTTCATACAAACCTCCTTGGCAATGCGTTTTTTTGGTTGTTTTGACTCTACACTCTACAGTGCGTACGATTCAGATGCATAAAACACAAACAAATCGTCAAAAAAATCGGTTTTTGGTATCCTTTAAAGGTTAAAAAAAGGGTTCTTTATGTTATAGAAAAATGCACTTTAAAAGATTTCTACTCCTCAAAACTATGTTGCGATTGATGGTATACATCTCATGAAGCATTATTACAAATATACGGTACGACTTAATTAAAAATTAAGCTTCACCGGAAGCGCCGATTTGCTAATCAGGCAAAATTTCTTCCCGGAAAACGTCATTCTGGTTAACAAATTTCAAACATTTCTATCAATATTTCGATGTGAAAAGTTTAACAACAAAGCTGGAGTCACTGCTTCTGAAGCTCCTTTTCAAAAGATTATCAGTTTAGTAGTATACTGCCTCGAAGAAGTTACGATGGTAGCGAAAGCCGGTCGGCAAGAAGTATATAAAAAATAAAAGCGATGTAAACAAAGTTATTGTTTTATTTTAAAATTATTTTGTCACATCACAAAGTTACCGCCCTATATGAAAATATCTAATTTATTTACCGCTTTTTTACACAGCAAGTCAAACTATCAGAAAGCTATTTTAAAACACTTGAACCGTTAAGCTTCTGGTGATAATGCCAGTCTCTTTTTACCCAACTCTCTTGCGGCGTTAAGGCGGTGTTTTGCGGTTTCTTTTTGTTCGCAGTCCAGGTAATATGGCGTGTTAAGCGCGCATTACAGCGGTGGTGTCGCCCAAACAAATGTCGCCCTTATCGACACGGCCCATCGCGTGCGCGACTCTGTTGTTTTTATTCGCCGCCGTTTCGTAGCGAATTCAAATCTAAATTGAAATGGCGTTTAATGCTTCCGCGTTCGTATCGCCCGTTAGCGGAAACAGAAAGCTGTTTCAGGCGTATCAAGGAAAACATACGTTCTCAGTTTGACATGCAAGGGATAATGTTTGTGGAGTACGTTTTTAAATAAGTCCTTTCACGGTTCGTGCCCCTATCATTTCCCAACACGGAAAAGGGGAAGCTTTTATTTTAAAAAATAATCATTTTCACCTGATTGCTTGATAAACCATAACAACACTGTCTTCAAGCGAATCGGAAAATATTCGTTCTAAAGGCCGTTCTTTCAAACCCTGCTGAGCAACTGTTAAACCAAATTTTTGATTCAACACTGTTCAAATGTACAAATACGATCTTCCCAACGAAACTCTCGATCAAATTTACGATCAATTTAGGATATCAATTTTTGTGGATTAAGTTCCCCCAACACAGGACTAGTTATAAAGTATCAATAGTGTGAACAAATGCCAGTGAAATGTCAAACGTCATTATTGGTTCGTGATATATTTATTGCGATTCAAATATTGAATGACAAACATTTATTTCCGTTTTCGGATGTCAAAACATGTTTTTTGTTGTTGTATGTTTTCAATAAAACTGAAGAGAACCCAACTCATTTTACTTATATAATCTACGTTTTGTCTTGTTTTTTATGAAAGAGAAACGTCAAATGTCAAATGTACATCTTGAAAGTGGGCGGTCACTATTTTATTTTCCATGAAAGTGGACTGGCACTATTTTATTTTCCATGAAAGTGGACTGGCACTATTTTATAGTCCTGGAAACAGGCAAACAGATCGAATGCTCAACAAAATACTTGGCTTATTCGGGCCTCAGATTATAATGTTTGAGTAGTGGGTATTTAAAAATCCCCAATTTTTTATTATTTTTTTGGTAACAGGTATATTTGTTACTCTGAGTTAAGAACCCTGAACTTTTTGAACATATTTTTATTTATTCGAATACACCAACCAGTTTCAGCATAAACGTGTCCTTCGTCAGTATCGTTTAAACGAAGCCGATTGATGTGTTCGTTTCGTAACAATAAAGTTAAGTTTGCAAAGTATTTCACATAACAATATTTTTAATAAGTGAAAAAAATATGCAGATATAGTGTCCTTTTCCCTGGTAATCCACACAAAACTTGGAGCTTTGAGCAAGCTGCTCACCGCGGATAGTTTCCTTCGCCGAATAATCGGCGCTTCATTCTGAATTTAGAATCTCCTCAAATATTCCAAAACTTATTACAAGTCCCCGTACCCCTTCGCCGGCGGGGCGTAACAGCTATTTACTCGGCACGCGTGCTGCGGCTTCCCATATCCGACGTTTTGTTAACTCAGTCGAAAGTTTGCAGACCTTTGCGGACCCCGTACAATCTACACGAACCTTACGTAACCTGCCCTCGTTTAAGGGTAGGTAATACATTGTTATGTGCCTATCTTCCTGGCGAGGAATCGACTAATTGATATTTCTTATTTTAAAAAGAAATTCTTGAAAATAAAGACAAATTACTTGGTGTTTTCATTACATTGATGCTGATTTGGTGTTTTATTTATTGTATTTATATTTTGTAAAAGAGGTAGATAACAGCGGGTACACGCATAATAAGGAAGGTGGTGAAAAAAAGAGCAACGTGAGGGCTTATATTTTTTTTAGATATGTTTTTAAAATATATTATTTTATTTGTAACTACATTATCATTTAGTGACTAAAAGTGAAATGCGTATAATAATAATAATAATAATTGGATGATTTGTACAACGCCGTTTTTGTATTATATATATTTGTATGATTTCATGTGAAAATATTGGTTTTAACAATAATAAATATAATTGTTTCTTTAAAACGAGATAAATGTACATACTATATTACTTATATAACACCCCTCCCCTCCCGCCCTATTAGCACAATCTTTCCAAAAGGAAAACACAATACACCCGCATGAATATTCTTTTCTTCAAGGGTGACCTTTGACGGGTTTATTCTACTTATTCCGCCCGGATAGCTCTCGATTTATAAAGAATACCATTGAACCAAGTGTGGAATATAGAGTTCAGAAAGGCTGAAGGGAAGACTGTCTTTTGTTACCTAATCCCCCGACGAAACCCAACACGTCTGGGGATGCTGCTTGCGTGATGAGAGGCGGGAGATATGATCCCTTTATGGCCTGGTTAACATGCCAGTAATTACGGCTGGCCCCACTGTGGCACAGAGTCCGGAGACTGTGCTCTGTACCGACTGTCTACGTCTCTGTCTACGTATAATATCCCTGTATGGAGGTGACAGTGTCCTCAATGTGCCATTAGGAGGAACGATGTTCGTAAGAAGTGGCAATTAATACGATGAACACGATGATCAACAAGGTTTAATCATCATAGATATAATTACAACGGTCTAATAATATAACCGCGTTTTTGCCCTTCCGTATATGCTGCTGACGATGATTTACGCTCTTTAAAGGATATACTAAATTGAAATTATAAAACCTACATTCTTGTTCCATAAGCTAGTGATTTCTTCTGCAAACAATTTACCCACTTGCGACAGATATATTAAAATTTATAGAAATAATTTTAAAATAAACATTTTTTTTCATATGAAGCGGTAACTTGGTGATAATGATATTGTGAGATTTAAAAAATAAACAAAGTTATTTTTTATTTTTTAAATTTAAATCAATTATTTATGATTATTGTGGGAACTAGAATTTAGTCGATTGTAAAGGGTTCGGAGTTATGAGTAAATCATTAGTACCTCGACATATTTATTCGTAAAATATTAAATGTTAAGTTTTGTTTTTTTTTTTTTAAACTAACTTACCTTTTCTCCCATTTGTTAACAGATATATTGGAACACCATACGCCTCTGTATTCCTTCACATTCCTTCCTGCATTCATATTCATACCCGACTCAAGTACCCATTGGATTTACTTGATCGTTCCACGCTAAATGTATTTGAGTTTTCTATTGTCACGATTTAAACATTGGGAGGAACAAAGGTTAGGTGATGATAATTTGTTTTGGTGGTTTTAAAACAAATTTACCTAACTTCAAATTTAGATAATGCCGATTAATATTTTGTATTCTGAAACTAATATATAAACAAATCACTTTTGTTCAACCCTAAAGAAGCGGGTGCACTTGATATCTGGTATACAGTCTAGTCCAAAAACTCAATTTGAATGGTCCCGTATATTGCATAGAATATTCTGCGGCAAGCTTTTACTGTATGGACAAAGTTCGCGCACGGATTGGCTTCCCCGCCCAAATTGGGCACTGTATTATCTCATTACGATTCCGCGCGCCGTATCAGATATTATTGCGTTCGTTTTGCACAACAGGCAGAGACGGTTGCATGTCGCGTTGAAAGGCGCTATTCAGTTGCTCAGACGGCCGCAATCCATATTCATGTCACCGTCTTTTTCTGAAAGATAAAACCTGCATAGTAAGATGATGAAGAGAATTCTACAAAAAAAAAGTTTGATTACAATAGTCTGTATCTTGAGTAAGTTCAAAATGCATAGGATGTTTTGTGTTCTAAAGCATTTTGGCGTTTATTAGTTTAGTGATATGTTAAGCATCTTCCTAGTATGTTCATAGAGGCATTCACATTGATGTTTAGATTATTCACTCATATATTTTTACCGTCTACACTTCCAGGAATTTTGAAAATTGCCGTTATGTAATGAGCCCCCCGTTTGCACCATCAGTAGTGGTTAATGAATTGTAATTTTCTCCACATAATACGGTTGAGGGTTCCCATGTTTTGTCACTTCTGGGGGTTAGTGTACCGAGGGTTGATATGTCTCAGGTCTCGTAGGCATTACGTTTTCATCATCGCAGTAATTGATTTCGAATGTTTTAAAAATCAGAATTTACTTCCGATTATGTCGGAAACGTCTTTTTTTATTACATCCAATGAGAGTTTGAGCTCCATGATGTTTGTTGCGCTTTCTGTTTCTGGTTCAACGCTTCTTGAGTTAATTACCATAGACTTACCTATGAACAAGTGAATGATCTGACAAAGCTCGGTTTCAACAATACCCATCGATTATAATAGCTCAGGAAATGTACAAACGACGAATTCCTCGCTTAATTAAATTCCACGCTGTACAATCGAAGTGAACAATGTTTCCAACACAGCGAAGTCCATCTATCATGTCTGAATAAAAATAAATTTGAAGCAACACCTTTGATTCCTTTGAAGCTGTTGGTTTTTTATACCCAGCTGGGCATCAGCAATCGTCGGTATTAACGAAATTGCCAGAGGCGAGCGACTGACTGACTGATTACTGGAATTGGCTTCCGAATAAAAGAACGACCGGCCCGAGAATTGGACAAAATGAGGTCACGTATTGTTGCAGGTTACGTGGATGAATTTAGCTGCACTCGGAAACGTGTTCGGGTGCTGCCGACAGGTCACAAAAAAGAGGCACGATTTCACGAAAAATAACAACCAGTTCTCAAGGGGAAAAAGCCTGCATGACAGACAGAAGGCCCTACAAATTTCTTGACGTTACTTGCAAAGTTATTTTGTAATCGATTGTCAGCCTTCAATGCGTAAAATTACACTAAATCGAACAGATTAGAACTTTACCAACTTCCAACTATACCAACCTATTCTATAACCCTACAACAGAGAATAGTTGGTCTCGCGTTCTATTCTAAACTTCTAAATAAGTTTAAAAAATCGTCCCATGAATGTTAATTTTGTTTCCCCTGTGCGAGTACATAGATATTTAAGCTCTACCAATCTAGGTGGTTTTGGTTGTACCCAGAAATTCATCCAGCGCGCATACTGCTTATAACTGATTAAAAAACCTTCAAATGGTTCAAATTTTCCTATACCTATAGTTTACAACTTTACTTTAAGAAAATACAGATTTTCTTACACTTTTAAGTTTTTTTATGACCGGAACACTCCGATAGTCATTATACTTACTCGTTCTTTTGGAAGTTTGTTTCTTTTACGAAAGTATGTAAATCTTTTTAAGCTAAGCAAATAATAACGAAACTGAGAACCGCCCATTCCGCTCTAATGTTGGCACTATCTGATTGAAAGGATTGATTTCGTTTTAATGTTGACATTATCTGATTTTTTTCCGAGATTGTGGTTGGACTGCTGGAATGTGACTTAGACACGAATGAATAAAAGTGAATAATACAGTTCTGTCATTAACTTTCGACCCCCCCGCTGATTAAGACATTATTTGTTTATGAAACTCTGCATAAAACTCGCTTTTTGAAATTCCCGTAACTTCCTCTACGAATTATTGCTTTATTTCGGGGAAATCATGGTTGTATACTATGAAATAAATTTAGAAAATTAATAACTTTTTTGCTCTAACTTTTTTGTTAAATAACCGTGTTTGGTGACCAGATCTGAATAGCCAGGTATTTCCAACCTTCCTTTTCCCCTTCTCCTTCCCCTCCGGAAGACGGTTGGGAGCAGTTGTGCGGTATTCACATAAAAAAAAATTGTATGCGTAACTTCGTCAGGACATTATACAAACTAAATTATTCTCACGTAATGTGTATAATATTATAATATTTTATGTGCCGAAACTAGTTGTCGTGTTCATATAAATAAAGTGATGTACGAGTACACAAAGCCCCAGCATTTGATTTTATTAAATAAATATATGATTTGATCATGTTTCAATTTTTAAATCTCTTTCAAATAAACAAAAAGGTTATTAAATTTATGTGCGTTCTACGATTTCATCGGGAATCGAGTCCTAGATCATAAAACTCGATTACTTGAAGCTTTTACCGCTAGGTATCTACTCCAGCAGATGGCATACACGTATGATAAGATTGATAAGTTTTCGTTTTTTCACGTCAGATCAATGCTTTTAGAAAATTGTTACCCTTAAAATAATGTTTGCCGTGCTCTCCACCCCCTTGCTTGCTGCCTTTGAAAGGAAATAATGTATAAATATTTTCTTTACCTCTCGGCGTTTTAACGATAATACACGTTGCTTTGCCCTCACCCCACAGCCGCCGAACTGTTCAAGAGAAGATCAAAATCTGTCAACGTTCTGAAGGCAATTCAACGAGCGACAGAATACCCCCGAAACGTTATTATTATTTTGTCATGATTATATTTTTGTATCGCAGTTACATTTTCATAGAAACCCCTCGAGCTTTTGGAATCTTTTCATTATATATGTTTCTTACAAGAAATTATTAATAGATTTGGATTGTTTTTGTGCGAATACTTTATTGTTTTTATTAATATATTCAACCGTATTTTTTAACGTTTACTGTCTTCAAATATAACATTTTGTACTTCGTAGATACATTCGTTGTTACCGACTTTCAGATCAAAAATGCAAGTAACTTAGCCAATGGTTTTATTTGTTTATTCAATAGTTAACCATGAAAACTGGGCTTGTCCGTAACTTTCTTATGAATTCCCAGAACAAGTTTTTTTTAAGTTATCCAACAAAGTCCAACTTTTATTGCGAAAGAAACTATCCGGAGATTACTTGACTTAGTAATAAGTTAGCCTTTCCCGAACAAAGTTAGGAATTAAAACGTTTACGGGAAAAATCAAACATTTTTTTAAATAGCTGCTGCTGGCGATAATTTGCTTATAATATGTGTGCATAATTGTACATTTTTTAAACCTTTCTTTGCGGGCTCATAAATTCACTTTCCGCCTATGATTTCAGTTCGTTCGACCCTAATTCAAAAATTCACAGCCGCGGTAGGCAGGGATTTGTTTTAAAGAATAATATTGATTTTGCCCTCTGCAAACACTGGCCAAGGTAAACGTATTAAATTCTGTTATTTTTGGATTTTAGTGTAGCCACCAATATTTATACGATTCTTCCTCTTGTTTGCTCTGTGTGTTTTCGGCCACGCAGGTGGCGGGCTAAGTGGTTCGCTGGGACGTCATTTTAAATTTATTTATCGTTTTATTTTATTGATGCACTTTATTAATAGCTAGCAAAACACACCTATTATGGCGTCGCGACGGTATATCCATAAATCTATTTCACAGTCAAATCTTTACGCTAAAATTCTATTAAATAACGTTGGTTTTGCTCTATTATTAAAATTTAAATTGAGGTCTTTTGTGTTTTTTTTGTTTGTTTTCATTATTGACAGCTTGTCCAACAATTCTGAACCTTTTTACAGCCCTCGATATCGCTAAATATGCAAATATCGATTTTATTTTGTTTCGTTAAGCTTCGTTTTACCTAGTTTTGGGTTGTTTCTATTTCTACCCTTGCAAAGATGATATTTCACAATAATTACTGTATAAAAATTAAGTTAGATACGCAGCATTATTATCATTCAAGTTTCTTTCGATTGTACCAAATTATTTCATTTTCTTTTTCATTTCGTTTTATATTAATCCTTACTGCAATATGTATGGTATTCATTTTTATCAATAATAAATAATTAAATCAATAATATAAACACATGGATTTTGTTTAAAATCACTTTCTTTCAATATATTGATCGATTGGTTTCGGACGTACCCTTCCATCATCTGGACAATATTAATTTTTTTTTCTATATTTATATTATAATTATGGAAAGCCTCAAAGTGAATGATTTTTTATAAATATGAAATAACTCAACATTAATACAATTAATTTAATTTAATTTTTATCTGGGTAAGTCCAGTATTTGCTTTTCAAAGCGGGTGAAGTAGGTACCTACTTACGATATTTATTTAAATAATATAATTTCCTAAGTTCCACGAAAGGAATTCTTTATAAAAACAAAAACATATCGCACCAGTGTTCTGTCTTGTATGTTTGCAGAAGAAGCGAGGCTCCAAGGTAAACGTACATTTGACAGAATTCCGTTCGTAACGACCATATAATTCTATTCTTTACTTAGGTTACACACTCAAGGGAGAACCTGTTTACATATTTTGTTTTCACAGGGTGTTTTTACTGAGAACTCTGAAAGCTTTCAAGCTGTACGTACCTACGTCAGGCCTGGCTCAACATATCCAGTCTCACTGCGAATTCATAATTCACGTAGACTCTACGCACATAAAACCAATTAATTTAATAGTCACAATATGCTCGTGCCTATTCACGATATTATCCATGAGTCTATATAAAGGTATTAATCGATTTAAAACCTATTTACATTTCTGATTCTGCTGGAACCTCCCGAGACTTCGATTCATCAACAACTGAGAACAACTGTAATTAACAAGATAAACTTTTAATCTAACTAGTATTACAGCTCGGCGTACAGACGGTCTCCGTGGTTGAGTGGTTACGATCCTTGGCTATGAATCCGGAGGTCGTGGGTTCAACTCCCGGCATTCTCAATTTAATTTTATTTGGTTAAATTGCGTTATTTTACATTTTATTCATTTAAAATAATATGTAGTATATTTGCGGCACGTGCCGTCAGTATCGTCCTGCAGAAAGACCACCACTCTGAATCGAAACGTCGCTTGAAATGGCTTTAGCCGTGTTTGGTGACCATATCTGAATAGCTAGGTACTTCCCCACCTCCCTCTTTCCTTCCCCACCCCCAATATCTTCGACCTCACAACATACCCCAATTGGGGATGCCATAGTCTCACTGACTCCAGACGGTTGGAAGCAGCTGAGGGTATCATATTTAAAAAAGCTACAAGTTATTGTCAACGATGGAATAATTAATTGGGTTTTTCTGGGGTAGTGATAACTTGAACAGTCTCCATTCAGCAAGTTGATTTATCATTGAAAATCGAAGGTCAAGAAAGGAGTCGTTTCTTCTACCTTCCATTCATCTAAGTCATTTATCATATATGTATCTGCCAATCGGCGTTTCTACTTATTGTTTTGTAGAGCTAATCAGTTCTTATTGTATTATGGGACCTGTGTGCCGTGATTGGTATTCGAACGCTTCCACACGTCCATTTTTATTCAAACGGGCAGCTTTGTTCCGGGCGGTTAGTTTGATTCAATAACAAATCGACTCATTTGTCTTGATAAATCAAAATGGAGAACGAACATGTTCTGTCAATGTCTGGCTCGATCAATCGAGATATTTTCAACCGACGAGTCATGATTTTTTTAGTCGATCCCAAAAAAGGCTTAAATGCTAATTAATCACCGCTCAGGAGAATCGACTTCAAGTCGCGTGTAAACGTGTAATCTTTTGTATCTAGATCTATTAAAATAACATCGTGTTTCGCCTTTTAAAAGTTTATTGAATTACATCATTGCTCTTTGTAACGATAAATCGGTGTTCTATTAAGCTTAATTGATATAACAGGTAACAGGTAACAGCTATTACGTTTATGTGTGAGATAACCTTCGTTGATTAGTTGTTCATTATTGTATTCACATTAGAACATTGAGATAATACCCTTCATACGTCATTTAATCTAATAATTGAATTGAAAACAACTTTCTGTACCGGGGATCTAAAATTGCCCTGGGAGTGGACTAAGGTTATTTATTTTTAATCATTGAAGGTGATATTAACAACTCTCTGAAAAGACACAGAAATGAAAAAAGACATCGGTAGCAACTGCGACTTACTTGGGAGTTACAGTTACTCCAATCCGTCCCGTCATTTTTATCGGTATTATACTTCGATTTCTAAGAACTGTTATTATCATCTTCATTTAATTCCCATATTTTTTTGGCTACCTTATAAAAATCGGAATCCGAGACACTATCTAACTAAAGATTACAGATAAATTAGAATCGGGTAGAATCTCGTAGTCATAATAATTTACCTATATTATGTTTGCGGCACATTCCAGAGTGGAAGATACTCTCAGTATCGCCCTGGTGAAAGACTACCATTCAGGATAGAAATGTTGCTTGAAAAATTACTTTAGGTGTGTTTGGTGACTAGATGTGAATAGCCCGGTATTTTATAACTTTCCCCTCACCATCTCCTTCCCTCCCCATTTCATTCAGTTTCACAACATACTCAAATTCAGTCTCACAACATACTCCAAACATAATGCCAGTCTCATTATCTCCAGACGGTTGGGAGCACTTGGAAACCATATGCGGTATTCACATTAAACAAATATATTTATACGTTTGTATACAATATTGATTTCGAGGTACATATCAAGTTTGGGAGAAGAGAATTTAACGTAATGAACTATTCTTGGAATGAACTGTGTTAATTTGGCGTCGACGTTTTAAAAGGCACCTAAAACACGTTTACTAGAAATGATTGAAATAATAATATTTATTATATGCATTCTAAGTGATATGGAGTTCTACAAAATAAACAGTCAATGAAAACCCGTCTATAAAATAAACCACAACTAGCCTTGATTTTAACTACATATTTCAAACACGATAATCCCCTTTGAGCGTTCTCCGAGAGGGGCTGTATTTTTCAGTATCAAATAGAATATTGTATGATAATATTTATCTAAGTTTCCTGTGCCTGCTGTGCAGGAACATTGTTCACTATTTATGGATGTATTAATAACACTATGACATCGTATCCTCGGTCCTCACGACACGTGAAACGTAATACTTGTCTGCCTAGCGGGTTTAATAATAGCATTATTATTTACGACCCTTACGCAGGAATTATTGCGGTTTTGTCTTGCGTTCTTTGTTTAAACCCTTGTTTATTTATATTAGCAATAATCAACTTTTTTCTTGAATTAAGCATTTTTAAAAAATTATTTTGTTTAAATCACTATTTAATAAATAAACAAATAATACAACCTAACGATTGTAACTTTTTTCAATAAAAATTTTAATTCCATAGTTAAGGATCACCTAAGGTGTTGGAGTAATAATAATTATTCTGAACTTGCAAACCACATTTTGGAGACAAATCATTATTTTTACATAAATATATACGCTTTTCCTTCCCGGAACTTCCTCTCCTTCCTTTCCCCAAAAATACCATCCACACAGAATCCCCAAAGATGACTAGGACACGAGGGAAATTATGTTCCTCGTGGTCTCCTATATAGAGTTAATGTAAAAAAATAGTACTAATAAAGGTTTAAAAAAATTTCATACAAATACAACCGGTTTACAATTGGATATATTTTTAATTAGAAATTAAAATAATTGTTAATATCTAATTAAATATTATTAATAACCTTTTTTTTAAATACCCAACTCTTAATTTTATTTTCACATTAATACCTAGGTAAGTAACTAACTAACCATCACGCCGTTTCCTCGCAGGGGTAGGCAGAGAGGACGGACCGCCAAACAACTCGATCTTGCTTCATTCACATTCATACAACGCCTCATACATTCTCTTCTGTTATTCCGACTTCTGAGATGGTCCGACTCGAGTATTTGATTCACTTGATCGTGCCATGTCTTCCTCGGGCGTCCCCGGCTTCTTCTTCTATTCACATTCGCGTCATATATTCTCCTTACACTCCTTTCTTCGTTCATTCGCTCTACATGCCCAAACCACCTAAGCGTCCCTTTCTTAATCTTGCTCACTACGCTTACGTCAGCCTTGCATTCCTTACGAATCTCAACATTTTTCACAGGACCATACATTCTTGGTAATCATTCCTGGTAAATACCTAGGTATATTTAGAATAATTATTTTTGTTATGATAATAATAATAATTGGATTACTTCTATAGTGCCGTTTTCGTGAGAAAATCACCTCAAGGGCGCTTTGGTTGTTCATTGATTTTGTTTAAATTTGTATTTTCTAATAAAAATATAATAATTAATGTTTTGTAGTAATTTATTTTATTATTTTGACATTAATTATCAACCTTATCTCATCACTTGTTGTTAATTATCGTCTATTTTTATAATTTGTCTATGCTTATATCATTTTTTTTACTATACCTTTTTACATGATTTCGAAACATGTTGGTATTTATTTATTAAGTGGTGATTTATGCAAAATAACTCTTAATTATTTAATCGATAATGAAGCTGCAAAGTGATTTTACCTTATTTAATTATTTTTTTTAGTTGGAACAATTACATAATTTCAAAAAGCATTTTGTACATCATGCAAGTACTTAAAATTATTATAAGAAAACTCTTGTCTTGCTGTCGGCTGCTCAAAGTTGATTACTTGACATTTCTTATAAACCTACCTATAATGGTCATTTCTGAGTAAAACAAGTTCAATTATCTGTAAATTACCGTCAGTTATCATCCACCCACTGGTCTGTACCAGTCTCCTCCTTGTACCATGTTCCCACAGTCCTACTTCCTAACCGAGACAGGCCGTCTCATTCATTAAACACTATATTCATTAGCAGCTTCGTCAAATATGCAACACTGTTTGTTTAGTTCGTGGGAAGTCCATTTTCGACCATCATCCTTATCTGGATTCTGGTTATTTTGGTAGTCATGGCTCTCTGGTTTCTGGTAGCTGTTCCATTATTACCGAATACATATTGTGGATGGGATGAAAAATAAGTTGACCCATGCGAATTATTTTTCGAATGAAGGAGCGGAATATAAAATCGGAGAGTAGAAACTTGTCAAATCCGATGGATAATACGATGCTTCCTCCCTGTGAAAGTTTTAATATATTTATGATCCATTCGCCGTGAGAGGTTTATGCCTTCATTATTTAGTTCAGGTGACATTCTTTATTCGCTGCTTTCTTGAATTATCGCGCAGGTTTCAGAAAACAGCAAACTGTTTTTATTTGTTGAGACAAAAGGTCGACCGTTCTTCCGAAAGTATCTTCTTACTCAGTTTATGGCTAAATTTAAGTCATTATACCAAACACCACCACCATTGTGTCCAGTTTTTGTTTCTTTAGATATTTTGATAGCTTTTTGTCCATTGGGTATATTTTCTTCCCCTTTATTTTATATTCAGGTTTTTACTGGTAATTGTTTTTCGTAAATCTTTTCGTAGTTTTACAATCGTGAAGAAACGTTTTCAATAGAACCATTAAATTTGGCCCTTATAACCTGTGAACTTTATATAATCCGCATCATCAACAAAATAAATTACCCAGAAGTTTAATTCTAGACTTGTTTTGAAAATGAGAGTTCAAATAATCTTTTGTTTGAAAATAAGATCTCACATGCTACTAAGTGCTCCATTACGTTTTTTCTCTATAAAATTATCTGTAGATACGTCTGTTTATATTTAAGAAGCAGGTACACCATAAGCAGTCAATGTAGTAACTCCTTAGCTACTGCGTCACGTAAACTGTCAATTTCCTCCGTCGCCCCCAGTATAATATTTCATTTTCCAAACTTAGGCTTAATTCCGCATGACCAGTCTCCGGGCACCGAGTACCGGTCACAGTCGGCCAGGGGGCAGCAGGGTAATTACATAAATGACGTACGACATTAAATAATAAATAATGTACGAGATCAAGGCTGGACGTGCTCTAGGACGTTTATGGGGCGATTAAGGTAAACGCGGCGGACACAACAAAGCGACTCTTGCCAAATTGAAGAAGAAGCTTGAGTTTCGTCCTTACAGAGCAACGAAACTGATTTTACTCTATTCTCTGTGTTTCTGTCTTATGTGTCATTGTCATTATTGTTGTGTCTGTGTACTGTACTCTTATGTGTCTTGTCATTACTCTTGTGTTTACTAATGGTGTTTATTTTCTTTGTTTCAGGTAAGTTCTAAATGCGTTTTTCTGGTTCTTCAATCAAACAATGTATCCACGGAGAACTTTAAATAATTATAAAGCTACCCAAGTACTCGTAAGTACCTACCATTTTATGCACGTTTAAGATTGTTCAATCACATTTTATCCCGTCACTCTTATCATTAATGGAAGGATAACGTTTAATCAGTAAATAATCTCACGAATACGATTGTTTCACCGTTTAAAAATAAGAAAAGTTTTTTTTCTTACAATACATTCAACGAGATGAATCCCACAATGTGATAAAAATTTTTCGAGCATTATTTAGCATTTCGAATCATTGAACTGTCAACAATTTTTGAATTCCTTTACAAATACTTAAATTTAATTGATAAATTTATTTATGCAGCTGGAGTAGAAAAATAACGCAAAAATGTGTCTCTTGACCTGCTGATAATAATGAATTAGATTATTTTTAATTCTTTCGGATCGTGTTACAACCCCAGACGTCTCTATCTTTACTGTATTCAATATACATCAGCACCAATTTTATATCTTTTATAAAACATGATATTAAAATAACTTCGTTCGAGATCGTGCTGATTGTTGAATAACTAGATATTGGTGCGAATTAATTTCCAATTCCGATGGTTAAATTCTCGAGCCCCGCAAAAACCACACTTCATCACAAGTTATTACATGATTTCTTACAAATAGATTCGGATTCTATACGCCTGTACCATGAGGCTTATAATTTAGTACTTAACTCGGCAGTATTTCTTGCAGTAGGCTGGCAGCTCGCGTATGGCGATCCCATAACTTAATTTTTCTCTTATTTTATTGGATGTTTAGAGGCGCATTGATTACATTGAGATTTCTTCTCTCTGGACGTATTTCTTCCTCCGAACTCGTTTCTGTTCTGCGGTCGCATACTTTCTCATTGCATTTATGCGTAGAAAACAACTCAGTCCAGATTAAATACATTCATTATCTACGGGAATGTATTTATGCTGATTTATTAATGTAATCTCGCGATAAATCCAATTTAATATGGAAATTGGAGCAGTTTTCTCAAGTTGTGACATCTGATTAATTATACAGCCCGAGACAGTTATGATAATGGCGTCCAGAAGCAGGCTAGACTTCGAAAAATAATTTTTTTTTTTGGGTTTCTCTCTTAACCGATCGTTTAGAGAGAACCCCATGCTGAGTTAATAATTAATTTATTTTAATTATACGAACAACACGCGGTAAATTACTACCCACGCAATTTGTTAAAAGTAGCAATGATAGAAATGACCGATGAAAATTCCGGTGTTTTATGTTAATTGATGCAGGAATAATTTATTTCTGTAATGTATATTTTTTAAATACTTACGTGATATGGTGTGTGGTATACGGTTATAAGTATATTCGTTACTAATAAGGCTTTAATTTAATGGTTTTATTAATGTGATATCTCACAGGAGTTCCAACTCGCCGGATTCAGTGGAACTTTGATATTCTATAGCATGTAAGGCGGAGAAAGTGAAAGGAAAGATAAATGTTTCATGTAAGGAAGAGAAGAAGAAACCAAAGGGAAAAGCTTGGGTGTACCTTGCCATGCAAATACGGTCACTAAGCATATTTAAAATCACGATTCGTTTCCGAGTGAATATATTATTTAATTTAAATTGAGGTTTAATGGAAATCATCAGAGTGTTCACATACGCGAACCAAGGAACCAGCTGTTTTTCTGGGATGTTTTGCTATTTTTATTTATTTAAAAATTTTTTTTTTTACAAAAAGGTGGATATAAAATAAATGTGATTAACAAGTTGTAAAGAACACATTATATAGAGCTGTTCATCAACGAAATAAAGGAACAATGTTCTTTTGAGTTGATGGAATCAAGGTGATGGAATTTCGTTTAAATAATAAAATCGTACAAAAAAGTATTGCTTATTTTATAATACAGCATAGTAAATAAGAATGAGTTCTCTAAAATTTGTTATTAGTTATCATGATCATATCTTAATTAAAGAACACAAAGGATAGAAAAGAAAAAAAAACTAATTAAGATCACAAATCAAGGATTGTTATTAATATTTCAATTTAAGCTGGAATTCATTAATATTTTTAAATATTTTTTAGATTTAAAGGAACCTAGATATAGGTAGGTATTCTGAGTATGCTTAGCGTTCAATTTCGGAAGGTTGTCAACTCTATTCCACTGAGCTATCTAGGCCAGTTCTTATCATAAATACGCCTTATCGATACAATTCTAATGTTTACCGATTTTAATCCAACCTAGTTCAACTCAAGTTGTTTTAGTCGACCATTTAACATTAGGTGTGTGGTTTCATATTCGTATTTTATTTTAATGTATCACCATATCATTTAAACACAAATTATTTTCTACAACTCCGTCATCGCTCTGCGTCTGTTTTACGGGGTTTGTTTATTAGTTGGTTGTTATAAGACCACTGAAATTGTTTGAGCTTGTTTCATGTTTGTCGGGGTGAGTAGAACAGTACACGCAAGCTGCTGCTCAGTGCTCTCAAGGACCCCTCTGCTTCTACTCAGATCCAACTTACGACTTAGCTTATGAACACAGACCACCGGCACTTGACTTAACCCAAAACAGACGTAATGTATTCTGTTCCTTCATGACATTTGTATAGCATTGTAAACACTGAACGGGAGGTGTGCCGTATCTTTGGTGTAAGCATGACAGAATTATTACAATCCTATTATTAATTCATTTTTCATTCTCAATGCATCTCGTTTGATGGATCAATGGTATTCATTCGGTATTCATTTTCAATCCTTCTTCAACGTGTGGACTAATTGATTTCCGAATTAAAATTTCTATTTAAGGCCATCAACTTGCTAAAATTCCAACTAAATCACGCTCTCCTTATGCAGGTGGTGACAAGGTCGAAATTCCCGCTTAACATCGGCCGCATGTTTTGATTTACGCAAAGAAGCGTGTTTTATTTTAATTTGTAGAGCTCAGGCATAAATATTAAAATGTTTTACGGTCGTAACCTAAAAAAAACTTAATTTGCCACAATGAGCAATACGACAATATCGGAAAAAAGGGTTCGTGAGTAGGAGATTTTGCGCATTAAACATTTTTTTAGGTCTGATACTTTATTTTTTTCTCGGCTAATTTTTGGTTAGTCTTTTTATAAAAAAGACACACCAAAAATTGGACAGTTATACGAAAGGCCGAGGTGTGTTCGACTTATTATTCAATTAAATGATCTATGATATTTCTAAGCCATCAAATTCTCAAACCGAAAACACACGATTTTGCATTACTTCCCATTGCATCGCCTTAACCAGATTTTTCAGCGACAGTTTGAAATGTTTTACAGCTGTGATAATAGTTACTACCCGGTTTTCCCGTGTTTTACAAATTGAAACAAACAATATGGAGTCTTGTCTCATTTCGAATGGTTTGATAAAAGGTATATTTAAAAGCTCTATAGCTCATAATGGAATAACGTTGTTAGCTGGAAAAACGTTGCGGTAATATAGAAATTCCAGGTAGTAAAAAACTGTGCATATCACATTCAGTCAGATATCTCCGAGATTCAGAGAACATCACAGAGATTTTTTGCTTTATATTATTGACGGATTGTTCTTATTGTATACTGTTTTCCATACATCTTTTTAAATTTCTTAAAAAGTTCAATTTAGGGACACAAATAGTTTGTACCTACTTGCTTAGCCAACATTTTATTCTTATTATATCAGATGTAAATTTATCTGAATAGGTTGTTTACAGTTCTCGCCTTCCACAGTTTCGAACCCATGGCGCGCCATACAATATGTTATTTTGTCTTCAATCTCCCGGTACTACCGCGATTCTGAAACCACCCTGAACTCTGCAGTCGCCTTGAGAATGAATAATATTGATTTTGATCGTCAAGTTAGTGGCGAAGCACATACTCCCATGCTCCGTACTCAAGTTATATTGTAAGTAATTTTATGACATAGGCACCTACAAATACCATTTTTTAAATACCCACATTTAAAAGTTTCTAACTAACTAACTATCGTTTCTCTGAAGTATTAGGCAGAGAAGACGGACAGACACACAACTTCATCTTGGCGTACACTCTTTCCTTTAT